>CABFPE010000294.1:74480-103929 GCA_900660155.1 Hofstenia miamia
AAGCTTTGTCTCTATATATATATATATATATATATATATATATTTGTTAATTACAAGTTTGATTTCACTTTGAGGTTATTTATTCTTTACATTTTTTTCAAGCTTTTTGCTAAAGGGATGTTCAAAAATTTTTCTAAAATCTCAGTTAGCTTTAATACATTCATTATATTATGGATAAATTGGTGATTTGTCAGTGCAAACTATATTTAATTGGTTTCATGTACATTTTATAATTTCAAATATTGCATTTCAATCAATGTCTAAATTTTTTCCAAAATATTGAAATGTTGCAAACAAATCATTACATATGTTTAAATACATTAAATTATATTTAATGATGTTTAGACTGGGAGGTCTTGATGCTGACGTCGGTGAAAATGGTCAACATTTTTCTGCTGGTCAGAAACAGTTGCTTTGCTTAGCAAGAGCCATGCTATCTAACACAAAAGTAATTTTTATTTCTAAATTTTTACTAAATTCCAAACATAGATGATTTTTTGAAATATAATTTTGCAAAAGGCCATGCCTTTTCACTAAATTTATTATCTAAATAAACATTATTTTTTTTATTCGTCTGACAATAAAGGAATTATATTTTACTTTCAAAATATATTTTTGGTTATTTGAATTAATAAACTATCGACTTGTATATTCTTCTCATATTGTTTGAGATTTTTGTAAAGTTGAATGCGTTTATTTGCTTTTAGATCTTGTGTTTGGATGAAGCAACTGCTAATGTTGACGTTCAAACTGACAAATTGGTTCAAGAAACCATACGAAAGGAATTCGCCACCAAAACAGTTCTTACAATAGCTCACCGCATAAACACAATAGCAGATTACGATCGCATTCTTGTTATGGATGAGGGCGAGGTAGTAGAAAATGATTCTCCTCAAAATCTCTTAGCCGACTCTAGTTCACGCTTTGCAAAAATTGTTAATGAAGCCAACTTATAACTATTTTCTAATTGATATTTGTAAAACACGATTTATGTATTTTTTAAGAAAATAAATTTAGAAATAAGCATTATTGCTTTTAGGTTTTGTAATTTCTATTGGCATGATAAAAAATTGACTAGAAGTTATTAAACTTTTTCTTTAGATGCAAGCAGTACCAATCAAGCCATGAGCAAATTACATGTAGTATATCTATGGTTGAAATATGATTTAGTCAATTTGTCATCTCAGCCTTAGAACCTGATCGAAAACTAAAAAAAATGCAGAAAAATTCGAGCATTCCCTATCTGAGAAGATTAAGAACAATCCAATTTTGTTTGGTCAAAATTATATCATGGTTGATTGTTATTAAGTGACTTAGACTGATGGAGTCAAACTCACTTTCAAATTATTGATATTGAGGTTTTATAAGTGCAATAGTGTTAACTTTTACTTTGCTAAGTAATATTTCCTGATACTATCAATTGGGTGGTTTTGAAAAAGTGCCTGTTAAAACAATTATAATCTATTTTTCAAAATGAAAGCTTTATGAGCACTACATATCATTTGAAATTTCTCTTAAAATTCCAATTATTAATTGTTTCCATTATTTTTTAAATATCTATCTTTATCATTTAAACGTTTAACGGAATTCAAGTTTTTACATGTAAGATGTGTTACATTTGGTGATAGCTTCTACCAGAGTGCAGCTATTCTTTTTTGTTAAAATTTTTCTTAGCAAATTCAATTTTTGTTTTTCAAAACGAAATCATTTGCTTTATTAAACTTTTGAATTCAGTATTATTGAAAAATATAATCTTTCAATTTTGCATTATTAACATTTTAATATGCATATCTCTGCATTATTCAAAATCTTTTGTTTTTCGGTTTGCCCAATTATTTCCTTAATAAATGTGTTGGGTCTTTAGATGGTAAGAAATTGCTTAATCTGGATTGTTAATGAGATTATTTACACCAGCTTATACAGGTGTCTTTCCAAAATGAGCCACGTTTATACATTTTGAGGAAATTTTACCAGTTTGAAAACAACGTTTTGGGAATTTTTTGATAATCAAAATTGATTCTTTCAAAACACAATTGTCACCTTGCAACAGAGGCACATATGTTACGTTTTAAATTTTGGTTTTGTTTTGGACTTTTTAAATTATATTCTGTATTTTGGTGCATATTTTCTCATTCTTTCTATTTGTGTAATAATCAATTTATCACAGCAATTTTGATGTAAAGAATGCTCTTAAAGTTTTCACGTTCTTAAAACCTCATCAAAATCTATTAAGTCACCTTAGAAAGAAAACAAATGCGAGACATATATCTTGGTTCAAAAAAGTGGCCGCTGAAATAATAGATTTTTCTAAGCATTGAGCAAACAAAATAATATAAGAAAACATGAGTCTGTTGCGTCTTTGTCTTGCCTATTCAGTTCCAGTCCATTTCTCTACAAATTTTCCTTCGTTTTCAAGACACTGGCCCAAACGCGTCGGGATAGAACCCATCAAATTTTTTCTTACCGCTGGCAAAATTACATGTTGAGATTCTTGAACATACTGAATGAGATCGTCTTTTGTTTTCGGATTTTTCTTCTCAACAAAGGATTTAAGCATCGTCCACACATTTTCCACTGGATTAATGTCTGGCGAATTGGGTGGCCACTGCAAAAATTGTACCGAATTTTCGGCAAAAAAATCTTTAGTTTGTCGGGAAGTATGTGGTGTGGCGCCGTCCTGCTCTAGTATCCAGCCATCAGGAAATAATGCAGTGGCGTAAGGAATAAAGTCACCAACAATTTCACAGTACTTGGAACTATCAATTGTACCTCTTTCGATGATTTTCATGTAAAAACCTTTACTCGCGTATTGCTCCCCAGACCATAATTTTGGGTGAAAACTTCGGGAAAACTTTTCGCGGCGTTTTTAGATAAGAACCCCAAAACTTGATTTTATTCCGATGAAGTTGGAACACGCACTCGTCAGAAAGCCAGGTTTCTCCGAAATTGAAGTTCTTCCATGTTCTGCAAAATTCGATTCTTTTTTGCTCCTGGTCCGGTGTGATATTCGGGATGATTTTTGCAGTCTTTTTCTGCACGCCGGACGATTTCAGAGCTCGGAAAACTGTGGATTTACTGACGGATGTCCCAGCTAACTCGTTATAACGATCACAGACATTTTCAGTTGATGCCGACGGACATTTAAGCGCAATTTGACATAAGCGTTTTTTCTCATTGCCAGAAATTTGGAGAGGTCGGCCGCTTCCTTTCTTTCTTTCCAAGATTCCCCTTTCTTCCAAGATTTTCATGTTACGTCGGAAACTACGAGGTGGCATTTTCACCCGTTTCGACAGATATTCACGGTTGGTGGAGTCGTTGACATAGAGAAATTCAAGTAAATCGCGTTTCGCTTGCATTTCAAAATTTTGTGTTGAAGAATGATGTGTAGCATTTTCACCAGCTAAGTACCTGTCAATTGATTCACACGGCGACAAAGTCTGTTCAACGTGCTAACTTTTTTATTTTTGCCACATTTCGCCAAAATTTGCCGCTTTCGAGCTATACGCATTTTTCAAAAATATTGCCGCGGCCATTTTTTTGAACCAAGGTATATTTTTGGGAAACCCTGTACATATATTTATTAGTTAGGAAGTAATCAACCGAGCCTTGTGAATAATTTCAATAAACTCGATAATTTTCTCAATCAACAACTTTACTTAATTGAATAAATAAATGAATGCGCACCATACATTGGCAGAATATTAACTTCGGAATCATAATTTTTTATTTTAATTATTTGTACATGTACTTGTTAACTCTAACACGACATTATTACTCTGGATACGACATCTAAAAACGTTAATGTATTGCGTTTCTCGGTGGTTTGCATTTCAATTGTTTTCGGAAGTATAAACAGATTGCCGTGCGGGAATGAAACAAACAAGTGTTGCAGCCTGACTGAGATGTGATCATTTATTGGGATTGAAATAATCCCTACACTGTGTTAACACTGTATACAGTGCTTTTGAGATTTTACCCAAATATTAAAATATCAGTTAAGTTAAATTCAACGTTTGAAAATGTTTCAAAATATTTGTTATTTGATAGAACATGTCAGGTTCTCCAGGAAAACCCAATAAGTACTTGACAGAAACACTATGATCTGAGCCCTGCCATTCGGGAAATGAATACCTCGAGTTAAATAAATACCAGTCAGACTTTTAAATATCGAGTCGAGTCGAATTTCGAACTTCGGGAGTTGTCTACCCAAATAGAGCTATAGATATTTTAAATACCATCAAACAATCATTTTATCCCCAATACTAAACAAATTCTAAGAACTAGTAGATTTGAATTGCCTTCAACCGAACTTTTGTCACCACTAAGATAAGGGATTATGTTGTTGCAGCATTTGGTATCAACATCTACCAACAACTGAATTTTTCCGGCTTATTCAGCACATATTGGATGAATCTGCATCAGGCCTTTGTAGGGAACAGCTTCTCGTCAATATTCAAACATGGGCATGAACGATGGCGTTTTTAGCTGTTTTCAACAATCTTTTTTAGAATCAGAGAAATGAAGACAAACTTCTCATTTCAAAGATTTCTTCATCAGTTTTGTGATTGCTAAATCTTAGATGTTGCTTTATTTCACGAGTGTGAACTAGGGCATCGATTTGTTGAATGCAGGAAATCAAATAGTCTTGTACCAGACATCAAAGTGAATTTCTTTTGATTATTTATTACTTGATGATAAAGCAGACTGACATACTTATCATGGGTTTTCTTCATCATTGGTTGTTTGCGTTGTTTATTTCATCAGTGGTGCACAAATTGCAAGATTTTATATGCGGCTGGATGTCTATATTCATTCCAGGCTATAACAATACCTCTTGTGCAAAAGAGAGACATGCAATGAAGTATTCATAGTAAACATTTAGGTATTCTTAGTAAACTTCGTGACATCTCGGTTCAAGTCACTTTTTTTATTCCTTAATGGGAAGAATGCATTTGACGCATTATTGGTTTCTTCATTGCTTTTATAACTAAGATTATGTTTCTTCGCAAAATTAATCCATTTGCAGATGACAACTCCTATCTCAACTTCCAGAATTTGCTCTTTGCTATCACGTAGTTGTTTTTCCATTATTAATGTAGGAAGCAACAAGCTGTAAATCCGAATCATTTGCTGTCACTGTCTTTACTCTTATGTGGGTTGTGTCATCTACTTTGAATGGGTTGCTTTTGACAATATGGCAGATAGCTAGTGCAATTTCTATCTTGAGATCATGGTCTTCAGCATCATTGTTATAAAGAATTCGGGAAAGCGCATCTGCTAGAGCTATCTTTTTTCCTGGAATATACTTCACTAAAAGGCCTGGAAATCTCTGAAGGGACATCAGAAGTTTCTTTATTCTTGGTACGTCATGAATACATTTTTTCTGTAACAGCTATAGTGGCTTATGATCAGACTGGACTATGAACTTTGTTCCATAGATATAGTCATAGAACTTGCAGCAACCGAAAACAATTGCCAGCAATTTTTTTTCAATTTGCAAATAACTCTCTTCTGTTGATGGAAAAGCACAAACTGTGTATGTGCATGGCTGTTGTTCCTGTAACAATACTGCTCCTAGTGAGTAACTCGATAAATCAACTTGAATTGTGGATGTAGATTTTTGAAATCGAAATGCTTTTTCATTTTCTTTTCCCACATCCAAGTAGCTGCGGATTTCATCAGGTTACCTATTGGGGCTGTGAGGCTTGACATATCTGGTAGAAATGATCTCAAGAAATTCGCCATTCCCATTAAACATTGCAATTCCTTTTTGTCTTTTGGGTCTGATTGCCAATGTTTTTGCAGCATCTCGATGAAACCATTTTCATCTAAGATAAACCCCATATATTGAACCTTCTGAACTATTTTGTCATGATTAGACTTTGCATTGGTTGCAATGCAAATGTTATCATGAATTAGAATAACGCCTTAGATGTTTCCGAAAACATTATCTACCATCTGCTGAGATTTGTCCAATGAAGAACTTAACCCATTCGGCAGACGTATCCACCAGTAGCGCCCAAATGGCATGAAAGTACATAAATAAGATTACTTTTCCGTTAGCTCTATATGCCAGAAAGCACTTGATAAATCAATTATTGTAAATGTGGTTTTTTCATTGGAAAATGAATGCAATCGCGATTGTTATGGAAGATAATGTGCCTTTTGAATGACATAGTTGTTTAGCTGTTTTGAAACAGTTACCAAGCTATTGCCAAGCTGTTCTAGCTTAAGTTTCAGTTTTTCTAATAGCATCAAGGGTAAATTGCATGGAGCCGTATTACTGGTATAGCATCTGGTTGATTCATATGTCGTATTTTTTTTAGAATTTGCCAAATCCCTTGAAAACGTTTTTAAAATGTTTAAATAGTCCAGATGGAAATTCTGTTATGTTTGTCTCTACATCCGTCCGGACCTAACTCAAAATTTTTTAGAGTTCATTTTCAGAAGTACTGCTATGAACTAATGATTTTTTGCAGAAATTAACTTCTTATTATCATTCTCAAGACTAGTTTTCATTCAAGTATAGGAGTCGCATCGATAAAGGAAAATATTATAAATTTAGCCATCAATTTATTTTTATTTTTTCACAATATTACTCTTAAAATGCAGGTTTTTTAATGAGTTTCTTTGCCAATCCAAGATACAAGAAATCATTGAAAGAATCCACTTTTATTTATGAGTTTGATTACTTATGAGGGCCACTTGTCTCGATCGTTTTGACTCTATTTGTTTGCATATACGTGTTCGTTATTGCATCACAGATATAGTCTTTATTGCTTTCATCACTTGAATATACTGGGTCTTGAAAAACATCTACACGTTTTCTCTGAAGATGAGCTCGATATATTTTTGAGAAATGTTTAGTCACTTACATTTATTGCATCGTTTCCATAAGCTCGACATTGTTTTCTCTTGTAAATGATTCCACATTGTCTACAATTAATTTGTTGGAGCTCAGCAAACGTAGGCTTTCTAAAGTCTGACTTCTTATATCTATAATTGGAGGGAATGATGACATCTAGCTCCAATTACTTCTTGATTTCAGTTTCTGATTGATCAGCAGGGACAATGCTATGAATCGGTTTTAGTTGTTCACGTGCTTCCTCAGAACATTTACATTACTCTATTTAAGTCGAGGTTTGGTTCTCTCAATAATTGTTCTTGTAGAGCTCTGTCTCTCATTGATAAATAGAGTTTGTCACGGATTAGTGAGTCACAAAGATTCTCCAATTTGTAGTTACGTGCTCTCGTTCTTAAAAAATTAATGAATGGGTAGATTTTCATTATTTGTAGCTTCTGATTAAAGAACATGAACCTTTTAAAAGTCTCATTAACTTGGAAAGAAGGATTTACACTTTTGAATTACATTATGGAATTTGGATTTGTTCTCAACTGAACTCCAAAAGAATTTTGATAAATATCATGGTTATGATAGAAATCATTAGTTTAAGGGAGCAATTTTTGTAGCATCGCTTTTCCTATGTAGTTCACTGGCAAGTAAGAAGAGGTTAAAATCTCGTTTCCAGCTTTTCTATTCTTGAGATACATTTATAGAATCTAAATCAAGTCGCAAAGGTTTTGAAGAATTGAACGCTATCATCATGTTGGTTAGGGAATAACAGAGACGCTACCAAACTTCAAGGGCAGGTATTCAGGGGCAGGTGTTCAATGTCTTACATAATACACTTTAGAACTCTCTGTTTGCAAAATATACTTTCCTTGAGGTGTCATTTCATTCTGCTTTGTACAGGTGTGTACTTATTGAATCTAGCATTATTTTGATCTGTAAGGGAGACCTGAATGGTGGCCTCGTAAGAAAATGTAGCGCGTCTACGCAATGCATATGCATTCATTTCTTAGAATTCAACAAAGAGCGAAAATTATCATAATGACATGACCAGCGACTAATGTAAAAGAACTAAAAAGGGAAATTTGTTGCGAAACCTTAATTTTAAATAAATGTACATGTAAGCTTACATTTTTTCTATTTTTGCCTGATCAATCATTGGTTCATAAAGGCTAAGAAAAATAATTTAAGTATTTTACATAACTTTAAAGTTAACAAGTATAACATGATCAAAGCTATTCTAGTTAATAATTTCTATATGTATATACGTTAATAACACCTAGCAATATTTTTTTGCTTAATTTGAATTTTACCGATTAGATTTAAAGAACCAGTTAAAATGGAAAGCAAATTTCTATATTAACTGCACTGAAAAATTATAAAAAATGATATTTTTGTTTTCCTCGTAACAATAACATTTGTAATTTTGAACGTTAAAGGGAGTACTCATTAGTTAATAAAAATTGAAAAATGAGGGAAAAGGTTGAAATTATGTATCGCTTGTTTAATATTGGGAAGCACTTAAAAGTGATATTTTTAAAAAATAAATAAGTTATTTTGTCCATAAGAATACTGCACATTAAGAAAATTTTCAGTTATATAGAATAGCATACGTTTGCAGCTGTGCAGAATGTTTCAATGATAGTCTATTATGCTAAATTTGAGATTGTTTATCTGCAACTCAACATGTTTGGCTGACCATTTATAGTAGAGATACTTGCATGGGAATGTTTCTTGAATGCTTTTTGAATCAGTGCCCTCAAATATGAGGAGCGAGAGATGTGATCAATTTTGGCTCTAAACCAGAATAATTGCTTCATGAACAAGTAAGGCTGTTTTCTTTCAGGAGAAAATTGAAAATAGTTCATCAAATTGATAAAAACAAACTGTGTTTAATATATTCAAGGTTTATTAAAGTGTTTTACACATTTATGTCAAGAAAGAACTTTTCAGAAAATCAAGAATACTTTTCAAGGAGAACAAAAATCCTAAAAATCTCGGAAAATGACAAAATGTTGGTGTTCTCTAAAAATAAATGCCAATCATTCTCTTATTGACAAACTCTCATAGTTCTAGTATAAAAATAATCAGAACAATTTAATTGGTAATGAATTTCTATTGATGACCTCAACTCATGTCTAAATTGTACTTATATGATCCCACTTAACCCGACTCTGATCAAACTTCGATCAACCAATGCGAATAGTTGGTAAAAAACTTATTGTCTGCATGTGCTGTTACCATTACCAGTTTTAAGAAAGTAAACACCTATTTGCAATATTACGCACTTTGTTCATAATTGTTTCATATTCTTAAAACATGCAAAGATATGAAAATGTTTTCGATTACCTCGATAGCAGCAGGTTGAATACTACTCCTATTGGTAAATAAAGATGTTCGGTTTCTAACTGGTAAATTGTAACAATCGTATATTTAGTTGCTTTTGCAGTAGGTAAGCATGTATTTTTTTAATTTTACTAGATGTATTTACATTTACACTTTAAATTTTAAGAACGACCTATTCCTTTTAATATCAGTAGAAATACTCTGCCAACATTGCAGGTTGTAGCTTTGAGGGGAATTCTGTAATTATTTTATGTAATTAGTGAAAAAGCTTTAAGCAAATTTTGGGAATAGTTGATAAAAATCAAAAATATTTTCAAAACTAAATTTTAAATATAGAGGGATTTGTGCGCACTCAGATTTCATTTATGGATGGAAACCCAAACTTTTTTCATCGTTACTTGTCGGTCTTTAAATTTTCCTGATAATCCAATATTTAAAAGTAACTTCTTCATATACACTGTTGCCTCTGTAAAATTTCTTTAATTTGCTTGATTTAGTTGAATTGAGGTAATAAACTTACATATTTTGCCTAATAAAAATGAAATTTTTAAAATGTAGCTCTTGCATAATGTCATCTCTTGTATCCTGGATGACAGTTTATTTACGAGTTCTCACTACGACAAAAAAACTGTTCCAAGTCCTTGCCTGAATTTGATAGGCAGAGGTGAAACTGTTGCTTCATCTTGTTTTATTCCTTGAAATAGACTGGAAGGAAATCATCAAAATGGCTCTTCAGATTTTTATCATACCTTGAATAGATAAGCTCTCCAAGAAGATCTTGCTTATTTTGTAAGAAACCAACTTTTTCTTGGTATTCTAGCGTTATCTTGAAGTAGGTGAAATCCGCATTCTTCACAAAGATGATAATTTCATGAGATTATTAAAAAAACGAGGAAACGCCTTCTGACAGATACAAAATAGAAACAAAGCAATTTTACGAAAAATTTTATACCACAGTGATGGAGTTTGGAGTTCTTGTGGCCCCAAAATACCAAACTAAGAAAGTAACTATGTAATTATGTCAGAAATTGGGCACTAATATTAGAAAAGCAGCCTTAATAAACAGTTCGAAACAATTTTGAAGGGCCCAATATTTATGCAGGTACCTGGTACCTAGATATGCATATGTTCAAAATATTTAGTAATGAGAATTATTTACTATACAACACGATAGTTAATGAAAATTTAATACCTTACCTTGGGGGGGGGGCTTCCATGATGGCATTTCGCACTGAGTATATGTACAGTGACACCACTGTGTTAAACTATTACCTTAGTGAAAGTTTACGTACTATTTTACCCTAGCTTTTTTGAAAAAAAAATGGTTTGCTCTTAGAAATATTCTTTTTTACTGCAGGACAGTATAGTAATTCTTTGGTTGCTATAAAATATATGAGGACTGTCAGCGTTGACAGCAAAACAGTTATTGTGAATTCTATTTGATTTAGAAGAATAAACTACTATTAATTTAATCTTTCGATAAATCGAGCGATTTTTTGCAAAACGTAATTGATTAATCCATTTTGTCAGATCATAATAGGGCCCAGCCTGCATGCTTCTATTTCGCAAATATGTTAAAAGTTGGTGGCCGGTTTTAGATCAGCTTGAAGTGATTTTTTATACTTACATATGCGTAAGGTTGTTAGAAATGTAAGCGCTTCAATTCAATAACTACATGCTGGTATTAATAGGACTAAGCAAATTCCAGTCGACTCATCAATATTTTACCCTAAGTCCGATGTTTATATTCTCAATAACATAAATTTATAAATGCTTGGACCAGATGGTAGGAAGGGTTCTTAGCACACTAATTACAGTTTTGGAAAAGCTTAGTAAAATATACAACCACTTTATTAAATTAGGACTATATTTTTAAAAACTT
The DNA here is from genome assembly GCA_900660155.1 of Hofstenia miamia. Taxonomy (NCBI): domain Eukaryota; kingdom Metazoa; phylum Xenacoelomorpha; order Acoela; family Hofsteniidae; genus Hofstenia; species Hofstenia miamia. The sequence goes on from CABFPE010000294.1 coordinate 85,559, forward strand.
TGTTAAAATCGATAGTTTATTTAGCCTTAGAAAATCGAAATTGCAGTATTCTACCTGTGCAATTCTAAACTACTAAGTGGAGATGATTCAACGTTAAGTGATGAATCTGAATCACTAGGATATGATCTTTCCGAGGTCATTCTAGCAGTCCTCGAGTCACATGGGGGCTAAGCTGCTCCATACCATTCACTTTTACTTAGTGAATCTCAATTTTTACCTACATTTTTTAGGTTTTCTAAGTTTCATTTGCATTTTATTTTTAATCTATCACAAATATAAAGTATATATATATATGTGTGTACTCGCCATCTTTAGAACAAAATTTGGGTTACTATACATTGATATGCAAAATAAATGATTATTTTTGGTCAAGCATGTTATTTTATGCAAAATATACAAAACGCCATTTGAAATGTTGCATCTCGGGTATGAACGGGTTAAAGGACATCCCTGTTTGAATATTTAATGATGGTGGAAAAGAGCTTCCGCATTAAAAATGTGCTCAAATAGTAGCATCTAATGTCTAATAGACAGATTTATTGAGCTAAATGTTCTCGATGAAGCGTTTTTCATTAAACTTTCAATAATTTAATTTCTTTATTCAATTATTAAAAATTGGTGTTTATAACTCAAGCAATGTTTTCATGGCTATGAGTAAATTTTACCGAGATATCTCTCAAGCAGTTTGCAAATCGAACACATGTTTACTTCCGATTGCCGTCAGAACATTCATGTACATTGTAGAGGACATCCGATTACGCATTTGTGAAACATGAACACGACATAGTTAACTGAAACGAACATCATAGAAAGGACAAGCAAAGGTCTCTTCTTGCATTTGCTTCTACACGTGTAGCACAACTTATTAATTGTTGCCATCATATTTTGAAGAAATGTTCCTTCTAACCGTCTTCTTGTTCAAGTTGCATTATTTAATGATTTTATTAAAAAAGTTGCAATCAAACAAGTAAACCCACTTAGTACAATTACAAAAATGGATACACTCGTATGAATATTTCATCGTGAAAATGATCTCGTGTTCACAATGTTTTCATAAATTCATATAAACTTTCAATAGTTCCTTATTTGCTTGCTATATCAGTCTAGCAACTGAGCACAACGTTTCAAATTTGAGGTGATGTACCTTAAACATTGCATGGTAATGCATTTTCATAAGACATTGATAATTTTAAACATTTGGAAATAGTCCAAGAATGTATTAGTGCCATCTCACGCGGCTGGAGATTTTTATGACATTTCCAAGCTTAGAATTATTTTGCAATTATATTTTACATATTATGACATACAAAAAATATATTTCAGTTGGGTTTTTTCTTTTTTGAAATTATTGATCTGCACATAGTCTGGCAGTTGCAAAAAAAGCTTTGAACTAGTTGCCATGTTTAAAATCTTTAATTTTTTCTTGTGATTTTTTACATAACCAAGATAAAATTTGTTTCGCCTCTACTGTCAATCGTTACAAAGTTGTTATTTTAAAAAAGTCCATGAACACCTGACATTTTTTGAGTTTTCAAAATAACGATTTGTATGTAAAGGCTATAAATTGAAACCAAGGCATAATTTTCAATTAAATTACAATTAAATGTTTTCTGTTATATTCGCATTTTAGGCCTTTCTCTTGATTTATTATTTTTAACATTTTTGTCAATAATGAGAAATTAAGAAAATTTGATACACAACTTAATTACGACGCGCAATATTAATAAACAATCGTAATTAATAAACAATCGTTAGCAATTGTAAATCTATTGCATAGAATGAGCTGAATTTCATTGTATACATAACAATTTTTAAATTGTAAATAACTATTTATTCCACATGTATGTTGATTAGCTCAAATTTTTGAAAATATAAATTAATAATTACAGAGAAATATCAATTTTATACATTACAGCATCTAAAAGCTCGAGTTCTGTGGGAACACTCTCGTGTGAACACTTTTCTGGAAATCTATCGCAAGCCGAAGCTCGCTTTCTGTGGGAACGCAAATAACTTAAATATTTCTTCGCAAACTCTGTGTGAATATGCCCTTATTTCCTCTTGTTTAAGGCTCACGCAAGAGTTTAAAACTCGCATTCTGTTTGAGAGCAACTATCTTAAACTCTGAAATAGACACTGATGTATTTCATGTTTTTTTCGCCGAGCTTGCATTAATCTTTTACGGAAACAATGATGCTTGCAACGTTAATTTAACTGATATACTTTGTTCTAGGAGAAGTCCATTGTTTAACATCCTCATAGGCATCCGTTTTAAAAGGAATAATACAAGTCATATCTGCGGTGCTTCCACCTTCACTGTTTACCAAGAGAAATAGTACATTTTTCAGCATGAATACAAGCAGGTAAGCATTGTTTTCGCCTGAACATTATATTTGGCTATAAAAATGCAAAGGTTAACCAAGGTTTGCTTGAATTAAGTTTCCATTATAATTAATAGTTCGCACTTTATGCAAAATATATGAGTACCTAATTATAATTTTATTATATTTCATGAAATTTGATTAAATTTTTTCAAATGTGTATTTTTCTCTTGATGATTAATTAAAGCAAGCAAAATGTAATAAAAGAACTTATGAGCAAACGATTAAACCAGCGATAAGAAAGGAAGAGTTTATGCAAGGTCAGCAATGAGAAGAATTTTATTGCAAATCATACTCGTTGTTTAATGTTGGTGGCCGCTAAACGAAGTTTTCTCATTATATTCACAACCCTCACCTACCAAAAACAAATTTAATTGCAGTTTTGAAGCACTAGATTTTGAAAAATTTGAAGTAAGGTTTACTATTGATATGGCTATCTATGAGGGAAAATTGAAGGCGAATCACAGGAACGCTGATGCGTTGGGCTGATCTAGACTGTCTTTGTATTAATAATAATGCGTCAAAATTTTAGAAATACATTGACTGGTCTATGGCACAAAATTGTACTAAATAAAAAAAACTTTCGTTTTAAAAAAATTGTTAGTATTGTAGGCCTATGCTTTTGTAAACTTAATTTAATAATGTAAAACATTCCATTTTTTTAAAAAGACTAGTCTAAATAAGTGTGCCTACAACGCCAGAATACAAAATCGCATGCTTGTATAGTTGTCAGTATACCTATATATGTATGTATGTAAAATTAGCTAAGTACATAGGTGCCTTGTATTTGTACCTCTAACAACATTTTCTTACATATTTTATACACATTTCATTTTGCTCTTGCAATAGAATATATATATATATATATATATATATAGACAAATAATCAGATGTAACAGAATATACGAGATATTCGGAAGTTCACCATTCACAACCATGAATGTAGGCTTCCTTTCATTAATCTGCATACCGGATTGATCACAGAACTCATCAAGAATATTTAACTTTTTTTATAAAAATAGCGAGAGCTTTGGTAATATAGCTGCACACGTCTGCAGGATCACATTGGAAAAATTGTTCAGATCACAAAAATTTAACCTATAATTATCCCTCAAATGTTCGGTTAGAGGGCATCCACAAACAATGTGGGATTCTGTTTGAATTTCACTGCAAGCACATAACCTATCTTGCCGAGCTATTCGAGCCCATCTTCCGGATTCGATTGCCAGGCTATGCGATGACAAACGTAACCTAGAAGCTTTTATCCTTTCAAGATCACTGTGAACGTGCGATGAGTACATTCCATGAATTGCAAGATCGGGGTTTAATCCATTATAAGTTACAACTTTCGACCGATTAGACGGATACGGATTTTATCTTTATGATTATCTAAGTCCTTCTCGATGAAATTTCCATCCGATTCAATGATAGCTCTTAAGTAACGGACACATGGTGTATTTTAGGTGTTGCAGAGTCTGTACACAAACATAAAAGGATCGTCTACCATGTCACTCCTAGATGTGAGGATTCGTTTGAAATACTTGAACTGCACGGCCTTCACATATCTCCTAATTGAGGGGAGACCGAGCTCAACAAGGCAGAGGTCGTTAGTAGTCGTGCGTCTTACAGCCAATAATGCCTTGATAGCACTAATGTACAACAATTGCACATTTTTCAAGCTATTCGTTAGCCAAGATTCACAACTGTAGAGGATTGCAGAAAGCAGAGCTGCGTCCAATACCTTTTTCTTAATAGCAAAAGGGAACAGAGTTCTTTGATGACAAAACTTCACCTCACAATGCTTTTCAAGGGCAGGTTTTGATTTAGCAGTGCAACTGAAGACACTGCCGGGGTATACGTAGAAGGGACAATGCTTAATAATCAAAGAGCCAAGAGCAATATCCTCCCTGTCCTGAAGTTCACCATTCACAACCATGAATGTAGGCTTCCTTTCATTAATCTGCATACCGGATTGATCACAGAACTCATCAAGAATATTTAACTTTTTTTATAAAACCATCCTTGGTGGTAGACAAAATTATGGTAACGTCCATTAACAGGAGGCAGTGTAAGGTGCTGAGAAAACCGTCATTTCCACATTTCAGTTCGCGTATTAAAGGGTTTACATAGAGAGTAAATAAAAAACAAGAAGGTGAGCCCTGTTTCACGCCAAACGTAATACTAATGATTGTTACTCCAAGCACAAGTTATGTATTTTCATACATCGCCGCTAGGGCACATAGCATGACGACTCCTCATCCAAGAGCTTTCAAAGCCCGTACAAGACCAGACATCGGGACATAAACGCAAGTATAACTTGACTTTTTAATAAAGCGCATAATCCATCAAGAGTCTAAGACACACAATCCATTCCGCGCATGATCTTCCCTTTGCGCACCAGCTTGTTCTCTATCCGGCTTGAACCAAATTTATAAACGTTTACATAAGATACGATCATATATTTTAGCCAAATAATCCATAATAGAGATACCACGATAATTAATACAATCTTTGCGTGAGCCTTTCTTGAAGACCGTAAATAGACGGCTGACACACCAAAGCGATGGGAAAACGCGAGAAAAGAATATAAAGTTTAATAAGCACAGATATTCCATCCACTTATCTGGCATAAATTTAAAATTCGCAGTCGGTATCCCAGATGGTCCACCACTGCTGTTATTTTTACATTCGGCAGCGACACTCACACACTCATCGAAAGCGATAAGATTACCAGTCACTGGTATTGAGGGTCCATTGCATAACTCTAACAATTCAACCCTTTCTTCGTGATCAGGAGTCAAAAGAGTCTCAAAATGATGCTTGAACTCATCACCAGAAGGATTATCAGAGGCACCAGTATGAACAGATCCTTTCCAATCAATTGATTTTCAGCTTTCTTTAGAATCCTTTCTATCGAGAATACCACACCACCTCTCTTGAGGGGAACTGCCATATCCATTCATACTTGATTTAACTGAACACCCTTTGAGTTTTTCACGCACCATATCATTTAAAACAGTAACACTATCGTTTGCATCAACATCATCAGGAGGGTCGACAAGAGACATCTGTTGATAGAACTTATTGCAGTCTGTATCTTCGATCCAAAATTGGCGACGATTAACGGGAGTTTCGTTTCTGCAGCATGAGCGCCTAAATACTCAGACTATTTTAACAAATTAAAAGGAAGGACATCTCGAGATAAACTGCGAACATCAAACGACACAGTCAATGGTGCATGGTCAGAAGGTACACTCAGACTTTGGTTCACATCAAGCGATAGACACTATCTAGTATTCTCGGTGATAAGATGCAATAGTCGAGTTCAGATATCCAATTACCCTTTTTCCTATAAGTCAAGGAGCCTTTAAAAGTTTTATCACTATACACGAGGTTATTCAGAACAACAAATGCACTTAGAGTTCTTTACTATCTTTGCATTCTCCTTAGGTGACCTGATTGGGTCATCAGAATTCAAATAACTGGCTTCACACGGAACATTTAGCAGGAACTTGTTTAGTAAAGGTCCGAAACGAGAGTTAAAATCCAAAGATCACGAAGCTGTCATGGGGATTGCACATAATGATTTCATTCAATTTGGCCATAGAGTCAAGTGAGAAGTACTGTGAATCCGAAGGTGTCAGATATATAAACAAAAAAAGAACACCCGGTACGCTTTGTAACCGAAAAATTATCCCATCCGACGTAAGTTCGACTAATTGTAGGACAGAATACAACACATACGTCATAAGAACTGCACATCCGGCTCGGTGTCCTGCTTTATGGTCAGTTTGAATGGCTTCATAACCAGGCATTCCAAAGCGTAACGGGGTCTTTATTTCAATTAGAAAAATCATGTCTGATTTCAATAACATACTAAAAACACAATCAATTTCAAGTTTATTCTTCACTGAGTTTATATTCCAAAGGGTTATACAGAGCGTGTGACGGCTATCTCGACTACTTATAAAAACGTCAGAGGTTGCCAGCTGTCAATCACTACATCATTACGAGTGATTTGGCGTTTTTTCTTATCAAACTCAATTTTGCATCCTCTATTTTCAGGCTGACTGCGCTCCGTCCTTTCAGGCTCGAACAGACGCTTCCATTCGGCGCGGATAGCTGGATGACTATCACGTTTAATACGGACGGTTTTAATAGCAGCTATAGTAGAAGAAACTAATTTCGAACCATTCTTTACAATTTCATCTCTCAGATCATGACATTCTACTGTTATCAGCATTGGTCGATTACGGCCAGTAGTCGCAGCTCCAAGGCGCTTCACGGTGAAATCTCCTACCTCTACCTCAGTAGATTGAAAGAATTTTTTTGCTTTATCAAGATCAGAATCAGCGCCTTCAAACTGTTCAGTTTCAGCAACACCCATCATAACCAGATTCTTGTTCCGAAGCCTGCTGTCTACTTGCTCCAGGAAGCGCTGCTGATTATTCATCACTGCTCGTAGAGTATCAATTTCGTTACGCATTTCAGCATTCTTTTGCACAATATTAATTATTTCACTTTTAAAACTATTAAACTTCGCATCCAAATCATTCGAAAGTTTATCGATATGCTGTATGATCAAATCACTACCAATTGGTTGGCCAGCCAGAATAATTTCAATTATGTCCTCCTTGTTAAAAGAGTTTAGCTTAGCCTTTGAACAGGCACACAGTTCATTGACATTCTTCGGTTTGTCGAACATGGACAAAAAAGCGTTGAAAAAAAATACGTTGAATTATACACTATAAGATTTTGAATTCTAATGCACAGTGTTTGCAAAAATTTACGTGCTACATGCGCTACATTGAGATTGTGAAAATTAAAATTTCATTAAATCCACAAATCTCAGTGAATTTTTGATTTTTTTGCTTAATCTAAAATTCATAATTTCATTATCTTATTGAAGCATGCGACCGATTTCGCTTTAAAATCATCGTCAATACAAATTTTGTGGTAATATACTTTACAATTCACTACATTTAATTTTGCTAAATATGCATACACTAAAAGATATTCAATATGTTGGTCGTTCTTTGTTTATTTGAGTTCTTAATAATTTTGGCTTCAGAAATCTTAATGTTAGTTTGTTTTCATAATGATCTTAAAATTATTGATGTTTGCTCGATGTTGGTGAGTATAAATTTCGGAATTTGAGTGCCCTGATAGATGTTCATTAACCCGAGTTTGAAGATGTTACTTTGTTTCACCAATGTAGGAATGGTGACATTCTTCGCATGTAAACTTATATACAATTGATGAATCGGCCATGTTTAGCCATTAATTGTGAATGTGATTATACTTTTTTGCAAATTTCAAATACTGGCTATTTACTTACTTTTACTATTAGCACAATTTGAAATATTTGCGAAAATATTATTTAAATGAAAATGACAAGTAGGAATTTAGTGCGTTGAAAATTGAAGTTAGAATTTTGAAAGGTCGCATTCAAAATTAACCTTAAGAAGCCCAATGATTTTTAAGAAATTTTATGATCTTATAAAAAAAATTTAAACGCTTATAGCTCAAAAACTATTAATGGTGTGCTCAATCTGAAAGCACCACATGATAGAAGAGAGTCTTCTCTTTTGTTTTCATGGCCTCAAAACCTTTATAAATACATGAACGTTAGGTATGGAGAGATTTAAATTTTTTTAAAAAATTGGAAATTTTCAAATAGGAAGTGTTAATCTTTTCAACAATCTTAGGCACAGCAATACGCTTTAACGAGAAATTTTCAACATTGTATTGAAGTATGATTCTCAAAACACCCATGCCCCGTGATTTTCAAATTTACTAATAGGCTCTGAGAAAATTCCTCGTAAATTTCGAAAAACGTTTTGTCCTTTTAAACGAACGCTAGGCAGTTTAAGGTTAACCAACAAGTATTTCCTTATGGTATTTTGGATATATGTAGCAAATAGTTTTTTTGTGTCACACCGTATTGGAAGGCATTATATCACATTTCCTTCTTCATGAACTTTCTTGGAAATGTGTGTGTATTTAAGGAGGTATTTATTTATGTGCACATCACTTACCTAATATTTGAGTTCAACTAGCATTAATTGGATATATATGTAGAGTTCATACACATAAATACTTGCTTAAAATAATATGTATACAAAGACACACAATATAATCTGTGAACAAATTTACAATTGAAATTATTAAAATGAGAACATTAACAAATTGAATCTTCTTACATAATATCTTGCAATCAAACTTGATTCTTGATTTGTTTGGATTGTTTCAATAAGTTCATAAACGCATTTGAGTAATTTATTCCTCGAAAACTTCTCGAAAGTTTTGTTTGCAAGGGACTTTTGTTAATTTATTCAATCTCTAAAGTTAGTTTTATTGCTCTTATTGACTCAGATATTATCGCTTAATGTCTTTTTGGTCTGCGTTGCTGTAAATGCTTGTAAACGTTAAAACGAAACTGGCGTTATCTACAAGGAGCTCAAAAGTTCAAGTAAGTCTCAACTTTTGGCTAACTATTGACGAAGAAGTAATGTAAAGGTCTTTGTCCATGAAAAAAGAATAAGTATATATAAATATGGTGTCATTTAATGTAATTATTTTCTAAGATTCAATTATAATAAGCTAACACCACATTTACTATAAAGGATTTTTTATATTTTTTTCTAAAGTGGTTCATGACTTTTTACCATCCTGTAGAATGGGAAAACTTTGAGATTTCGCCGAAGTTTTTGGTTGTTTCATTCATGCTTTTTAAAGTCATAAATTTTTTTTCAAAACTTTTGAATTCTTCAAATCTTTCTATTGTTAGCTTCATTTTAGGTTTATGCAAAGTTACATTTAAACATGAATTATGCAATATTTCAAATTTTATAATTAAATAGTATGTTTAGCATTAATTAAATTAACACTATTTAGTCGATGGTATGATGAGGAATGCAATTTTGTCCAATGGTATTGCCAATCAAACCAAAGTTTATCCTTTTGGAACACAGAAATGATTTGGTTAGACGAATGTTGCACAAGCATAATCTATCTCCCTTTGCTCATTTTTTCTTGTCTTTGCACATTCGTATACCTTTTTATAAACACTTTAGCAACAATTCCGAAATCTCTACAAATTCCTTTGTGTTTCTCTTCCTTAGTTTGCATTGTTTTTATTTATATTGAACTAACATATTTAATATTCTTCTATAATAAAGTAACACCTCCTAACTTCCTAATATGTAGAACGCTTCTTCTAGCGGTATTCATGTTACGCTTTCTTCAACATGTATCTGCTAAACGATCCTCGACGCTCTTATCATGGATGCTTTCATTTATTTCTGTACTTTCTCTTACAATTGTAGTAGTACTTTCCGTAGCAGGAAGCATTTTTAATAAATTTGGAGAATATTCGAGTTCAGCAGCAATAATCGAGCTCGTTGTGCTCTTCTTTTGCCTCATTTATGTTGCTCTTCAGAGTGTTGTTATCCTCTGCCTTTCAGTTCACAGATCTCCAACTATGCCATATTCTGATCTTTTTAATGGAGAATTAGACGACAACCACCGATTTCCTCGTGCTGAACGGGGTTCGTTTCTTTCATTTCTGATGATTTCATGGGCAAATCCAATGATGAGACTTGGTTCCGGTGGGGGAATTCGTGATGTTCAAGATCTTTTTCAACTGCCAACTGATATTGATATCAAAGAATCTGCGATGATGTTTGAACCATATGTTAATATTTTATCTAGATCTGCAAATTTGCCAGAAAAGATTAAGCAGGTTATTTTGTTTTATATAAGTTCTTATAAGCTCATATAGTTTTGTAGTCTTACCTTACAGTTCTTACATGAATTGTTCCATTTTCTTACCAAATATAGACTTTTTCTAAAAACTTTTAAATATATTACTTAAGTATAAAAGTAAAATTTTGGTGGAGCCGAAGTTTCCCGAAAATCAAGATTTTTGACAACCAATTTTTGTAAAAAATTGTGGCATTACATCTTGTGATTGCGTCTATTTGGGTGTCTGAAAGACAATTTTATTAGTATTACAATTCTATTACACATTGATTCACTTTATAAATAACATATATCGTACAAATACATAGATGTATAATAGATTGAGGTTTGTCGCCTACTTTATTCATTGATGTGTGATTGGTGCTAATCGTGAAAGTCTTTCGGCTTCTTAATCATTATGAAGATCTACCGATGTTTTTTTCATGAATTCTTTGCAAAAATAAGTAAATGATAAAATTATTTAGGTCTTAAAGTTTACAAATGAGTTTAATTCAAAAATTGTTGAGAAACTTGTATTTCTGAAAATCAATTGAATATTTAATGAAAATGGATATTTCCTATCCTTTACCTTGGTCGAGTTGGTTCAGAATGTTAATTTTTTACTGGCCGGGTCCGGGCAAAATTCTATTCTGCGCTTTCGGTCCATCTACATTCGTTGATGCGGAGCAATTCTTTCATTTTTTCTGATCGATGCAATATTTTTGAGCACAAGATTACAAAACTTCTTTTTATTTACGAAATAATGACAAGATTTTTTATTGTTTTCGTGTTTTATTCTTTGATTTAATCATGTAGTTATACATCTTTTTGATTTATTCACAATGCTGTATACGTAACTCTACAAAGTCTAGAAATGTCAGTTAGAAAGCGTAAACGTATAAATTCGTATCCACCAGGAAGTTACCTTACTGAATGTAAGATATTGTGAAGCTTGTGATTTCAGAACGGTTTTTGCTACTAATTTATATCACTGCATGTGCACATTTTTGTGATAAAAACGAATTTATACTTTTCTAACTTGATTTTTGAAAATACAACAGAATTTAATCATTATTTGCCCCAAAATTTGATAGTAATTTCTCTATTTAGTTTTTTAATTTTTAGGGATTTCATTTAATATTCACTATATATTAATAAATATATTCCGCTTTATTTTCAAAAAATACATTTTTAATTTATTTTTCAATTATATATATATATATATATATATATATATATATATATATATACAGTATATATCGACAGATAGATATATTTATATAAGTCTCCATTGTCAATAAATACTCTTGTTTTTATTATTTTCTAAAAAAGTATATTTGTTTTGTTTTAGTAACGACGGTAGGATACATTTAATTGGCATATAATATAAAACTCTATTGTAAAATGTAAATATTGCTTATACGTAATCATAATTCTGCTTTATATACAATACAAAACACATTGAACAAAATTATTAAAAATATTTATAGATTTCCAGTTACACTACATGATTGTCATCCTAATATAATCAGTGATCATACTTTTACTTGATTTACCAGCGTATCGAAATTGAATTTCTGTAAACTGTTGGTGCATTTTCTGACAATGTTGATCACTTATGGAACGTTGATTTTGCAGCAATTCCGGAAGATGGATATCAATATAGTGCATCTTTGGGAAGTAGTTAATTTCTAGCACTTTGGCATATTCTATCATTGAAGAAACCGCTTCCCTTTTCTGTATAATCGATAATTCAGAAGGTACAAGAACATTTGCGAAGAAATTCAAAATAGAATCAAGAGAGTTCCTTTGATTAACATTCAAAGAATTGATTAAATGTTGATTTTTAGAAAGTTTATCTACTTGTGGACCAGTAAGTATAACAGCTTTTATTTTCATCTCGGATAGGAAAAGGCCATGAAGTACTTGAACAGCTTGTTCATTTTTAATCCCTTAAGAAATTGTTTAAATATGCCTAATTTTATATGTATCGTTGGTAATACTCCGTCATCTGCTTTAGCAATTGGTTCGTTCAAAACATTAAATTTGCCAATTTCAAAGACACGTCGAGGTTCCCATTCAAGTTTAGTGTATCTTTTTTTTGCTCTGAACATGGAAATGGCAATAAATAAACATGGATGCCGAAGGTTTCCTGAACGGTTTAGTCCATAAATATTTGCAACATTCTGAAATCAGCACGTACTTTCCAACTTTGTTGATAATATTTGATGTCTAAAAGCACATATATTTTTTGTAGAATAGCATTCTTTAGCATCTTTCACTACTGCAATTGAAATTGGAAGCAATGATCCGTCCGATTTAATCAAAGCAACTTTTACATCAGAGATACAACCATCAAGAAAAAAACGTATTCGGCTGCATTATGTTGTCCGCAAATTCTGGTACTGAGTGAGGGAACATCAGTGCATAAATAATATTTATCATCTTTAAAATAAACGTCCAAACCCTTACTTCGATTTCGAATTCCAAGGCAGGTAATTTTTAAATTCAAAACTCCAATTTCTTGTAGAATTCTTTGTTCCATTTATCCCCAGTCTTTACCTTTTCCCATAGGACTCAAATTGAGTTTGGTTAACAAACGCAGCCGTACAAGCATTGACTTCACGATCAGGTGGAAAGATTGGCATTCTTCATCTTCAGAATTTCTTTTATCACCTAAAACAAGATGAGGATTCTTTGAAATAGGAATTAATTCATTGTGCTGTACAGAGGCGCGACTAGAACAAATATCAAGATAATAGCTTTTCGATTTTGCGGAACCAACATTAGCCATACAAAAATAGCAATCTGTCAAATGGTTTGTTTGTTCTTGCCATACACGTGGTATTCCAAAAGGCATTTTCCTGCAATAACAGTTTAGCCAACCAATTAGACACAACGAGCAACTCTGACAGGCCCAACTGAGTGGCCATTTTTTATCAATGTCTTGTAACAAAGTGATATTTAATAGGACTCATACGCATTGATAAGTTTCTCGTTTGATGATAAACTATACTTTCTAGACTTTTGCAAAATAAAACGACTACATATGTGACAAAATGAGTCTTTTTTGCATTTGCAACACGAGTAGTCATTTGAATACAAATTTTTTCAGAATCTGAAAGACATGAAAAACAAAAATATCATATACATTAAAAATTATGAAAAGTAAAATATATGAATGACGGTTAAGCCATCCAATATCAATAAAAATGGTCTTGATTATTGAAATCAGCATAAAAAAGGTACAAAATTCATTCAAACGATCCCTCTATTATTATGATCCCAAAATATTTTTTCAAAATGCACATACCGTGTATTTAATATTAAAAGCTGGCATGTTCCATTTTTGAAGTAAATATTGTATTAGAACATGAATATAAAGTTTATATTATATTCTTAGACAATTGTTATTCCCTAAATCTTTGAATCACTGCTTAATTTTCCTATATATATATATATATATATATATCAAAATTGAATGTATCATTTTCGGTAAGTATGAGGATTTTGTTATAAATAAATATTATAGAATTGAATAATGATTTTATAAAGTAATAAAAGAAGACATTCTATGCAACTAATTGAATTATAAAAACTTGTCACAATGCACCATTTGAGCCTATAAACCTATCTAATATTTTTTCTGCTATTCTAGTTACTATAATTTATATAATAGTAGAAGTTTGCTGTGTATTACTTAATATTGGACATTTTTGTACAAAATATATAACTCCTTATTTGTTTCTTTAATACTGTTAAATATTTTGTTGAACTTTCTATATTTGTTTTGAAGTTGTAAGAATTTTAATACGAGTAATATTTTAATGTTTTGTTAATTCGAGATCTGTAACAAAAGGATTCTGCAAATAGCAAAAATAAAGAAAAATTATAATTTTTTTAATATTGCCTTGTAAAATTGCAGATATACTGTTTTTTATTTCATACATTTTCTGTAGTAACAGATAATGAACATTAATGAATGAGATGTGTATGAAGTCAATTATGATGATATTGGTTGATCAAACCTTCAAAATACTTAACGTTTCGATTCAATTTTATATTAACACTAAGTAAATGTTGAATATTTTGCCAACTTTTATGTACATCAACCTGAATGCATTTGGTGACTTTCTGTTAAAAAATGATAATAAATATATTAATTTTCTATCAAGATATCATGGTTTTGGTAGGCCTATGCGAAAGAAATTATTGACTAGAAATTAAGAAAAATCTATATACAGATATATCTTAAAATGATATCTTTTGAGTTATTGATTTACGACCAATATATCAATTGTTGAAAGAAAGGGAAAATACTAAGCTGAAATATTTGTGTGAATCTTTTAGCTGTAACCAAGAACGCCTTTTTGAATTAGAATCCAGAAAAATACAAACTTACTCTCAGCAGTATTGCTATCATTGTTAATTAAAATATAAATTTTATTTAGTAACTCTTTTTAAACTTCTAGATAAGCATTTTTAGAAACAGGAAATGTCCCAATTATCTTTGATTAAAGTATTTCTGAAGTATTTTGGAAAGCAGTTCTATTATTTGGGTTTTCTTCAAATAATAACTGATACGTGTAGACTAGTCGCGCCAATGTTTCTCAAATTGTTTATTCAATACCTTTCCAACGAAGAAGGATTGGTAAGAGGCGTGTACTATGGGGTTGCAATGATATTTCTCCTCTCATTATCTGGATTTTTTGATAACTATGTGAATTATACCGCAAGGAAGGTAACCATTTTTTTATATCATCTGCTGCTAAATTCTCTACTTATGTATATATAATATACACTACGTGCGATCCGTATTATCATAAAAAACTCTAATCCTTTCTATACTACGATATATATATATATATATATATATATATATACAATGGTAAAGCTTTGACAGTTTACATGCGCGTAATAACTTTGATAAAGCCCTCCACAAAACTCAATTCTAGGCTACCATTAGGGCTAACAGTAACTCAAATTACGTTTTTAGGGTCGTACTGAGATACTCCATTCCAAATCGGTTTGAAATCGGGTTGAAGATGTTTCCTAAATATTTAAATAGAGTTCATATTTAAGCGTTATTTAGAACTAAATTTTTACTAATCACACTAGTTTTTACGTTTGATTATTTTCAATACTCCATGGTTATTTCTAAAAATTATGTTTTAAGGCATCTAAATAACTTTGTTACGGTATAGGTACTAAAACTATAAGTCAAGCTAGACTGCAAAAGACATAAGATAAATTCTTTAAAACACAATAAGTTAAAGAATTGAAAGTTTTCTAATTTTTATCACTTCAAATTGACCTCAGAGGTACATGGGGCTTATTTGAACTTGACATCGTGGAAGTGTCTTTGAACTAAAAATTGATATTAAATGGTAAACAATTACATTTAGAAAGAAGTTTAGAATTTCAATTTTTTCAAGCACAGGGAGGGGCAGCCTTTACCTTAAAGCATAAAACACAGCAAATGCAAAGCAACAGAAAACAAAAAAAAACTTTTGATATTAAAAATCTTGATGCATAAGCGTGATCAAACAATTCAATTGAGTTGGATATATAACCAGATTAATAAATTATTTTTCTTTCAAGTAACCCCACTCTATGATTGATCAAAGGATCATTGACTTAGTATATCATCTTCATCCCGATCATCATCAATATATTTCTACTTAGACATATCCAATTTGACTAGAAAACCCTTAGTATATAGAAAACATATAATTTTTTTATACATTCAAAATTACTTCGAAAAAATTTAGGTTGAAGTTCGAATTCGCGGTACATTTATGATAGCAATATATGAAAAAGCGCTTTCGGTAAGCCGATCAGATTCTTCTAAATTCACGGTCGGTGAGATTGTTAATTTCATGAGCAGAGATGCAAAGCAGCTTGGATATGTTCCTCATAACTTTGTTTTGCTAATTTATATTTTCGTTAATGTAAGTTGTTAAAAGCTACATTTTACTTACTGAATTTTAGATAATTACAATTATGTTTCTCATTTATGAGCAAATAGGCCCTTCCATGTTTATTGCTCTCATTATTGGGATCATCATTCTACCGCTCAACCAGATAATGGCCGGTTTGGTCATCAAAACATATCAGGAGCTGTTGGTATTTAAGGATGAAAGAGTCAAGGTATGCACTTGAAAAATCAATGAGATCAATCAAGTTGGAAAACGTAGTACTAGTCATTTCTATTTTAAAATATTTTTAATGAATACTACTCTTGAAATATATTGTTCTTTCCTAAATGAGATCTAAATGAACAATTGATTCTATTTGTGGACTTACATCGATGTTGTTAAAATGCATGTAGAGATAGGTGTTTATCGCGATGAAAAACATGCAACGCAGCAAGTAATTATAGCATATCGCCACAACAATTTTATATAAATACCGAAAAAATATGGCTTCTTGATCCGTGATGCTTAAAGTTTTTTAAATAAACTGAAGGTAGTGATTGAAATTGCAATCGATTTTAGGTACTTCCAAAGTCCTAAAGAATTTTTGCGAATCTAAATGAAATTCCGGAAACTTATAATCGGGTTTTACATTAGGATCCAAAGTACAAACACAATCGGAGATTTGCCGGAATGCCCAGTCTACTATATCTGACGTCCTCGAAGAATAATGAATATTTTCACATTATCAATGCTTTCCTCCTGACCATTATTATCATTAAAATCATGGAAAATGTCAAGCTTTCATAAAAACTCCTGAATTATAATTAAAATAATTGTTTTAGGATAATCCGAGATTTTTATATAATCCATAAATTTAGCTTGTGCCGATATTAGTGATTCTGCTGTCAAATTTGTAATTTGTAATAATAGCGATAATTTTTATAATGTTCATTTTGCATTTCTTCTTGTAATAACGAGACTAACAAATTTTCCATAGAAGTTTCATCTGACCTTAAAGTAGTAATATCATTTTGAGAAACATTGTCGAGAGTAGAAAAGCGAAAACTATGTATAATACTCGGCATATGCAAGTACTAATAGAACTTACTGACTAAATCGATTCGATTGAAGACTGCGTTGCAAAAATAACTAACAGTTATCAGCCAATGAAGTCCATAAATCGTGAATCGGAGTAGTACTGGGCTGCTTTCGAGTTTTGGAAGAATCGTTGTTGTCCCCAAGTTCTTTTTCTGCCACGATAGTAATAATTTTTCTGCTTCTGATATCGGCCTTCCTGTTAGGATCCTTAGAGCTTTGACTGAGATTGCATGAGGTCGAGGTATCCGACAATTCTTCTTGTTGAGTCCCTTACTTAATGCGCAGCTGAGATAAGTGTCCTGGGTATATATGACAATCGTCTCTTGTTGTCTACTGAGAAATGACTTTACTCTGCGATAAGGTATCGTAAGACGTCCAACTCTTTTACCGCTTGGCACCATCCTCTTATACAATATATTCTCTTATATTTTACTAGATAGTATAAATTGAGCATACTCTAAACAATTTCATAAATAAAATCATTAAATTTTTCGAGCTATGAGCGCTTAAATTCTTTTTCTAGGATCCTGGAAAAGTTTCAAAAATTCCCGGACAATTTAAGGTTTAGAATTTAGCATGGTCATCATTTGTGCAATTTAATATTATAGACTCTTAGCTAATATTCAGAATCCATGTAGTATAGTTTCAGTCGCACCTCATTCTTTTTAGCTAGCAGATTATTTTGAAATTAAGAACAGGGTATAATTCCTGAAATGCATCCAAATACATTGAAAGGCTTTTCAGGATTCTGTGCATAGTAAAAGTCTTTCCTCAATGCGTTTTTACTACATGAAATTTGTGGCATGTTTAATTTTTTATGCTTTAAGACGTAACTTTATATTTTAAAGGGAAATGCCTGCTTGAAATTTTTTTTATTAAAGCATTTATGGGGAAATTAAGCTTACAGATGTAAGTGTCCATGAATGCTTAATGATAAAATATCACTAAAAAATTGACCCCCTGTAACCACGGGGACCCCTAAAAACGTCGGCCACCCTAGATTTTTTTAGAAAATTCAAAATCCTACTCCTTTTAACTATCCAATCAATTTCCACCAAACTTTGTTTATCACCTCTTAGCAGCACTCCAAAAAACTGAATAGAAGCGGAAATTGGCTATATATCCTAGGAAAAATATGGCCGCTCAAATATTTCATATAGAGTAAGAGCAAAAAACTCAAAAAAGACCAAAAATTCACTTTGAAGGCCCCTCCTCCCCCCCCCCAACTATG
>CABFPE010000294.1:109189-126923 GCA_900660155.1 Hofstenia miamia
ATATATATATATATATATATATATATATATACACTTCCGGCTTCATCGCCAGAACAAGAACCGCATGTCGTCGAAAAGCACGTGACATTTTGGGCATGTGGAAAGCTTGTAGAATTTTTCCACTCTTGAAGGTTGCTACACAGCAACTTCTGTCAACATCCGTGTCATCGGCTGCTGGTGAAAGACTTCTTTCCAACGCTGGAGTCATACTTACGAAGTTGCGTCGAAGAACGCGGCCAATTAATTTAAAATCATTGATTTATCAAGGAACACATAAAAGGCTGAATTAATATTGTATAATGTGGTTATTGCTCTTAGTGCTGACAGTCAGACCGTTTCTGAGGATCAGTCTGTTGATGCCCGCGATAGTGATGACATGGATAGCGATTAGACAATTTTTAATGTTTGTAATGATTGTATGTCGTTATTTTACTTGCATTTTTTAATTTCTAATAAACTGCTCAATAGTTGTAAAATTTATGTGCTTTGCCATATGAAAACAGTCGAAATCTTCGTTATTCAGGGACTATTCCGCAATCAATCGATGATGTAGTGCAAAGTTGATTGATATTGAAGTGACTGAACGGTCCTAGAATCTTTCTGCGGGTTTTTGTGGGGCTATTTGAGAAAACCTATGGGTTCTGTGGGGATTTGTGATTTGATGCCTCTGGGGATTTCTGGGTCTGTGGGGTCAGGAAATTTAAATTGCTGCATCCCGCGAAATATTTATATGTAATTGCTTTGTAGATTTTTCCACCCTATCATATGGCACATTTAATATTTTTTAGCTTAATAAGCTAGTATTTAGATTTTCACAACAGTTGCTTATATCAATTTACTTCTTGGTCCATTAACCTACTTTCCCTGGAGCATGAATGCTACTTTGGAACAGTATGTCTCCTTTAAAAGAATTCAGGGACTCTTCTTTTTGAAAACGTTTGATAAAAAGTCTTATTACACAGACTTCACGGATCCCAGAGAAAAAAGTAAGATTTTAAAGTGCATTCAAGCAAACTTATTCATTTACAAACAATTCCTTCTTCAAATCAAAAAAAAATTATAAAAGGTATTGAGTATGATCAGATGTGAATTAGGGTGGACCTAAGCTAAGCGTGATTGATTTTATCATTTTCATATTTGCTGGGAATTTTTTTCAATGTCATTTTATAAATTTATAAAATACATTATTTCACTACAACATATAGAACTAGGGTTGGGCTTCATAAGAAAGTGGTGTCTGTGCTTCTGAGCTTTGGCAAAACAAAAGGTCCAGCTCCAAATAATGGTCACTCTAATAAAGACCACTTTATATACTACTGTCAATTACTTTAAATTATTTTAAACTTTTTTTGCACAACTTCACTCAGCAGCATTGGAGGTATAATTTTTTACCAAATTTGCTAGACAAATGTCTATATTTTGTGCCTAATGAACGTCATAATCACTACAATATAGCGTATAATCAAAGTGGATTGTCAGTGTGGGTTTATAGGTTGGAGTTTATACTAATCATATATATTTTACTTTTATATGTATTTGGTCCACATAATTATGTAAATATACTTCTTTGCTTCTGTTTCTTGGCCTCAAATTTGAGTATTGTATTTTCGAATCATATATATCCTCGTCTTTGAAGGAGACTGAATGAAGGACAGAGAGAGTCATATCCAAATAGTTTTTTCGAGACCAGAGGGGCTGCTCGTGGTGTTTGTTGTCTGATTTACCTACAATTTGTATTCCATTGAATAAATTCCTTATTTTACTTGAAAATATTTAATTCGGTGGTATTTCTGTTTGAAACCAGTTGAAATTGTCATTTTAAATCAAATATTTACTAAATGAGCGCAAATCAAAATTGCATTGTTTCTTTTGAAACACCCTTTATATAATTATCGCTATTTAGTATACTAAGGACGGTGTAATTGGATTTCTTAAAAATTGTAGCATTCTTTAAAACAATGATTAAAATTCAAATTGCAAGCACTCGAGTATTTTCTTCGAAGAAAATTCACACACATTTTAGATGACATTGAAGTTGAAGAAGGAACTTTCTCTTGGAACGACAAAAGTGGAACAGCTGAAAATGAAGGTTCAACACAAAAATTGAAAAAAATATTTTTTAATATTCCAAAGGTATTTAAGTTTTATTATATATTATATTCAAAAATTGGTAATATACAAATATATTTGCGTCAGGAGGCAAGACTTGATGGGTCATACTTATCTTGTTAATTGTGCATTGATTTCTTATGAGTTACAAGATGCCCACTGCAGCATTGAAACGGCAATTGTTCTCCATTGCTATGTAGTATTAAAGGTTGCTAATATAACTAGTACAAAGGTGACATGGCATTCTTCGTGTGCTCGCTGATGCTAGGTTCTTCTGCTCTAATCTAATTAAGATTCATCTGTTTAAATGATTTATTCAAATATGGTTACAATTTCATTCCTAGGTCAAATTTGCGAAAAAAACATCTTGACCATGGCCTAGTTTGATTTAGAGGTAGTCACGACTAATTTCAAAAATGTTCGCGAAGTAAATCCAAATACATATTCACATCTATAACCCATATTTTAAAAACTTTTTCAGCAAATTCTTAGTCCACTTTTCAGTATATGTTGTGTTTAGGGGCAAATCACTCATCTTAAAACAAATTGTGTATGAAAATACACTGCTTAAGTTGTACTTAAATTATTAAAAAGACAGTTTTGTTTTTAGGTTGCTTGAGTTTAGGAGAACTGCAAAACTTCTCTGAACAGATGTTTTATGTGGAATTTTATTCTATTTAATGCAAATATTATTGAGATTTTCACAATTTTTAAGTAATATATGCATTGCTTAGGGTGAGTTCATTGGAGTTATTGGGGAGGTAGGTTCTGGAAAATCTTCTTTACTATCTGCAATTTGTGGCGAGATGATTAAAGAAAATGGTTCAATTTACATATCTAATGACATGGAAGGCTTTGGCGTTTTCACACAAGTTGCTTGGTTACAAAATGGAACAATTAAGGAAAATATTTTAATGGGAAAGCCGTATAACAAAGATAAATACCAAGAAATTCTAGACGCTTGTGCGTTAATGGAAGATTTAAAAGTAAGTTGTGATAAATTATCAGATGACAGTAATCTGGCTGTTTTGCCAAAAAATCGGATGGAGCGTTCAGACTATCGACTTTTATCAGCTGATAAAAAAGCAGATAGAGTTTTCACACTATCGACTTTTATCACCGATTTCTTGACAGATGATAAAAGTCGATAGTGGGAACACACCTTAAGCAGCAATAAAATCTTATAAATGTGAAGTTAGAAGGAACGGATTTAGGGGGTAGGCGCGGGTCGCGGCCACCCCTCCGCCATGGCTGCAATAAAAGGATGCGCAAGTTATAATTTTAAAATAATGTTCTTATGCGTTTATTGCCAGGGTTGAATCCTATCTAAAAATTAAAAAGTGGAACATTTGATTTTAAATACAGCTTGTAAATTAAGTCAACTTACAATTCAGGACTCCACTATTATTTAAGTAATCTATTTTAAATTTTAATTTATACCAAACCGCCCAACCGTTTGAAATATCCTAAATTCGTCCCTGGAAGTTAGATATATATTCTTATAATTTTCAGTTGTCTGCAAAATAAAAAGTAGTTTTCATTTTTAAGAAAAATTGTGTGCATATTTTAATTAATTACCTATAATGCATATACCGGTATATATATATATATATATATATGTGCATGTGCATATATATGTGCATATCTATATGTGCATGTGCATATATATATGTACATATATATGTGTGTGTATATATATATGCAAATATATGGGATCATTTAAGTTAATAATTCATTAATTAAGTCATTGATTGACAACACACACATTTTGCCCTTTATGAAATAGATATATATACTGTATATATATATATATACTTATATATATATATACTGTATATATATGTATATATACTGTATATATATTTATATATATGGTTATATATATATATATATAGAATTATGTCTTAGATTTTAAAAAATGGTGATTTAACTGAAATTGGAGAAAATGGAGTGACACTGAGTGGAGGGCAGAAGGCACGTGTAACTCTTGCAAGAGCAATTTATCAAGACAAACCAGTTTATCTTCTAGATGATCCTCTATCTGCAGTAGATGCGCATGTTGGCAAACATATTTTAAACAATTGCATTAACGGACTTCTGGCTAATAAAACTCGGGTTCTTTTTACACACCATTTGGATTCTCTACATGAAGCAGATTCAATTGTGGTGATGAAGCAAGGCAAAATTATAGATAGTGGTAAGCACTTCCTATATTTAATAAACTTCAAAAATTTCTATTTTACTTAATGCATTTTATCGAGCAAAACATCATTATATAAGCTCTTTACTTAAAGGCAAAAATCTTTTGTCTTTATGAGTCAAAATATTCATACAGGTATTTTTCTAATATTTATCACTGCACACATCATGTTCAATACTCTATCGTTTGAAGGATGTGTTTCCAAATAATAATTCATAAGTAATTTGAATTGAGCAAAATTGACGTGTTGTTACTAATTACATCGTTTCCGTTTATATATATATATATATATATATACATGCAAAACTGAACAATTAAATGTCTTCAAAAATTACGAAGGAAAGCTATATCTACATCCATAGATCTTAATTAATTTTGATGAAATTATTACATAATTGGGAAAAGGATTTTTTGAGAAATTTTCATTTGAAAATGAGTTAAATTGCGGTGAATTGTGTGTATGGATTAATGCAATTACAAATTTACGCTTGGATAGTGCTCTCTGAAGTATAAGTAGAATTGTATTTTCTTATTAAACGCTTTTTGGGTCGTTTTCACACCAAGCTTAAGCAAGGCATTCTGAGGAAACGCGTATTGCACATTACTTAACATTTGGGGCTTGCAGCATTTAAAATGTTAGAAACATTTAAATTTAAATAGATTACAGTATGATTGAAGATTTTTGAGATTTCTGTAATTTGGGAAATATACAATACGACAGCAAGAATGTTTCAATTCATAAGCGTTTGAACTTCAATCATTTGAAATATCCTATATCGATATTTCACTTGCAGATTCAATATATTGAGTGCATAAATAACCAATCTGCATCTGGAAAATTTAAATCTCCTCAAAATTGAGTTCAACAGTGATCATTACATTGTTTCCTTATTTATATATATATATATATATATATATATATATTCAAAGCCAAATTTTCACTTTCAACCTGTCTAATTCAGACCTCTTGTGAGATATACATTTTGATTAAAAGCATTTGAATTTTTAAGTTTACTGGGATTACTTCTTTAATCTTAATAATACTTTTGTTTTTTTTTATTGAATTTGCCCAATCTGAATAAATCCTATTCATGTTCTTCTTGGAAACTCGAGTGAATGCATTTAAACAATATTTTGACATTTTCATATTCGTCAATTGTTCTTTTAAACAACTTTCAACATCCTTCAAACAGCCTATAGAAAATATATATCTCCACAAAATTGAGTTGAAAAGTGATCATTTGCAATTTGTGAATTTCTGCATTGATAGATCGAAGTCCTCTTTAATTGTTTTGAGTTTCTATGATAATGATGGATTGATGGTTAAATAGACAACAAGATAAATTGAATGCAGCTATGCTATTACAGAACAACTAGAGTGCACGGTTTGAAGGATATTTCAAACAATAAACTTAATATAATTTCAGCAGCCATAATGCTTTTTATGCTCATTTAGATCATTTGTAGAAGCAAGCAAATAATTAAAACTAGAGAATACATTATTTGAGAAATCACTATCAAACCCAGTCTCAATAAGATTCTGTTGTAGTAGATTGAGTATAAACAATCTTCCTTTCATAGAAAATAGACTTTGTGTCTTCCATTAACATTTTTTTTTGTATCGTTAACAAAAGCATTGTTAAAATATTTATCAAAATATCATTTTGAAATTTTTTTAAGCTTAAATTTAGGTCTTCCTCAAAAAATTCTACCTCAATATACGGACATTGTTCTGAAGGAAAACGAGCACCCACGATCTCGTCTACACTCATCGCGGTCAGACCGCAGTTCATTTAGTAATTTGTCTGATAAAGGAAATTTGGAACCTGCGTTGACTTATGATAACAACCCTTGTATGCCTGATAATAGTGTGCCTGAAGAAGAACTTGCTTCCGGGAGTATTCCTTTGAAACTTTGCTGGGAATATGCCGTGGCAATGGGAGTATTCTTTGCAGCTATCACTTTGATTTTTATGGCACTATCTATTGGTAAGATTTTCATATTTCCTTGCTTTTGGAAATATTTAAAATGGTTTGCTTTGAATGAATCTACACCTATGTTTGTGTTTACACTGCAATTAATCAAATTGAACTAATTTTAAATTTTTAATTTCAATTTTATTTAACTTAATACAACTAATAAGCTCTGCAATTCAATATCCAATCTTAACTCTGACTTTTCTAAAATATCATCTGACATAACAACTATTTCATTCATTATAGCTTCGAACTTTCTAGATCAGAATTATTTTTGTTAAAATTTTTTGACTGCATAGGCCTTGTCAATTTCTTTGGTAAATGTGTGTGATTTGCAATTGAGGCATTTCGGTGTTTAAGGTGGTAACTTCATTAAATATAGGCTAAGTCGTAAAAAACCGCGTTTTTTCTCATTGAAAACGACTATAATAATTGACTATATAAATTGTTTTCAATAAGAACACGTAAAATGTCATTCACATTGAGCAGATATCTCCATAGTGGTATGGATTATTGTAGTCAATTCATTTAAGATAAATTATTTAAATTCTACATTGCAAAATTTTCATCTTTCTTGACAATATCATCTCAATCGACAATAATTTTGACATTCAGCATCGAATGTACGAAAGAAAAAATGTATTTCATAATTGAATATCTCAGAATATGCAACCGTACAGCGACAAAAATCCATACGATCCTAATGCAGTCCTGGTCAGATCAATCATTAAGTGTCAGAAGGATACAATAATTATGCAAAGAATTCAAAGAAGGAAGGAGATGCACTTTCAACCGAATCGATGGTAGTTGCAGAAATTAATCCGAAGAAAGACATAAAAAGTAGAAGAAATCAAACGTTTTATTGATGATAACAATAGCTTGTCAACAAGAGCAATCGCAAGAACTGTTGATGTCACTCAATCAATGGAACAGAGAATCTGGATAAGGTGTAGTTCCATACCCGTTGGGTTCCTCATCAATTGACTCCATATAACACCGTCAGGTATGAAACTTGCCAAGATATGCTCGAACAATTGAAGTCGCGTTTAACCAGAAAGAATTTAATTACAATAGACAAGAAATGGATTTACCTGAGAAATATGAATCCATGCAATACTATCGGAAGCTGAGTTACTCCAGGTGGCGACTCCCTTCATGTCAAAACTGCCAAAAGAACACCCATGGAAGCAAAATTCATGTTTATCTTGGCTCAATCACACACAGGCCACCGAAAGATACGTGCAATTCCTAAGAAACCTAGAAAATTGAAGACATTGCCTTAGCCCATATTGTTTCAAAACGTTTGATTGATTTAAGACAACGCACGACCACACGTATCTGCAATCACCTCAAATTTTATGATTGAAAAAAATTTACGGTTATTAAGGTAACTACCCTACAGCTCTGAGTTTAATTTATGCGATTGCTATGCTTTCCCAAAACTGGAAACCGTAAGAAAAGTCATTTCATTGTTGTGCATGAAATCCAAGGCTTGATGAATGAAGAACTTCCAAAATTAACATCACTTTGAAGGGAAAGGCATTAATGAACTGGAAGAGCCTTCGAAAGAGTTATTGCAGTCAGAGGTGACTGTTTAGGTAATTCGTGAATTTGAAATGACTTTTTAATTAATAATAAAAACTTAAAGAAAAACGCGGTTTTTTTCGACTCAGTCAATAGGAAATTCCGATCAAAAAATTGATTAATGGATTGAAGAAGTTAGTGTAAAACTAATGCATTTGCTTATATTCTTTTCTTCTAGAATTGTTGAAATATTTTTGTAACACTTTAGATTTTAGTTCATTCTAACATATTTCTAATTTGAAATATAAATTTTGCATTGGAATTTTGTTAATCTTGTGTAAACCTACTGTTTAATAAAACCAAAGAAGTTGGGTATTTTTAGCATTTAAGAATATTGCCGGATTGTGGCTCACAGTATGGACTGATGCTTATGCAGCAAGTACAACAAATATCGGAAGTTCGAATACCAAATATTCATTTAATAGGTAATTTATTTATTCAAGTTTTGCATCATATTATAAACTATAAATATATCCCACAAATTATGGAATTGCATTTGCTTCAAACTAAAAAGTTAGAAAAAATTTCAGAAGTTAATCTTTGTTTATTATAGAGCAATATAATCTCCAATATTCAAATATTGTCAAATTCAAAAAACGAGCTTTCTAATGTTTCAGTTTTCTGTAATGTTTTGAGTTGTAATGGTTTTTATAAGTAAAATAATATATATGCGGTTTAGTTCACTTCATTATACAGAGTCATCTGTACCAGACAACAAGTTTTATTTGATTGTTTTCGTCCTGCTTACTCTCACCAATAACTTCTTTGTGCTGTGTGCTTCATTTGTTCCCATGATTGGATTTGTGCGTGCGTCTAAAAAAGTTCATGAAAATCTTTTGGAATCAGTTTTAAAGGTAGAAAATTGTTCATCATTTAATATATTTTTAATATATTTGTTATTCTTTCATAGCTAGTTAAATTTATAAAATATCTGCTATGTTTGATTATTAGTTCAGCTGTTGAAGTTAGAGCTTATGTTTTAATATACATGTAAGTATATACATTATCTTACCTATTTAATAGTAATCATTCAAAAGTCTACAAAAAATTTACTTTTGATGAAGGAATGTAGAAACTGAGAAAAATTTATGATTGAAAGTAATTAGAATTGGTAAAAAAATTTCAACAATATGCTATTCAGCAGTACAGCAAATTATTCTTGCAGTACTGCATTTTTTATTTCTCCAACACATTCATTATAGGGAAAATGCAAAATTAGAAGATATTTCGTGGGATCATATACATTTTAACATAATTTCTAAAATGGTAGAACATAAAATTCACTAGCATAGCATGCATTTAATGACTGGAATAGAAAATTCTTATTCAGTTTCTTGCATTGTAGTGTTCATTCAATGGTTATCATCTCTAAAATTATTTTTACTTATTGGGGTAACCTTCTCTAATATAACTTAATAATATATCAAAATATAATTAACAAATGAAAATTGAACAAGTAATTATTCTAGAAAAGTCTGGAAGTGAACAACACACCTGCATATTGCTCCGCAGTACTATTTGTCATAGTTAATGTGCGCAAATAATTATTGTCCATAGCATGTAATTGATTGAAATATTACTCAAAAGATAATGCTTAAGTTATTCAGTCATGCATTTAGTTGTATTTTTGTTTCAGCAAGAATAAGTGCAATTCTCACAAACATCATTTGATTATAATTGAAAAAGTGTAATTTTCTTTTAGTTTACTGCGAATGTGTTTGCAACGACACCCCTGGGTAGAATTGTGAATCGATTAGCGAACGACATTGATGTCATTGATATAGAACTTAACTTATTTGTTCCACTTTTCTTCACTTGTTTCTTTACATCATGTGGAATATTCATTCTCATTATGATTGCAGTTCCAATTATTTCCCCTGCAATTTTGGTTTTAGTAGTCATTTATTACTATCTACAGGCAAGTTGAATTTTTTGTATCGTAATTCTTAGAAAAATTCAACAACTTTAGCATTTAAATGAATATTTATAGCTTCCTAAGTATATTCATGTTATGATATATTAAGAGACTTAAAACTATTGAATGAAAATATTTATATTTAAAACCTAGTTTATAAAATATACAGTTTACCTATTAGTAATGTTAGTTTAGCGTTCCTTCTTTTAATAGATCTAGACCAAAAAAACAAATAGTGATATAATTTTACTTATAGCGCACATATTTTGAAATTTGTATGTAGATTTGTACGTTGAAATATATTATTTATTAACATTTTAATTGGAATTATGAACGAATGATTAACACTTTCAAAATTTTCAAAAAATCAATTTAATAAAGTATCAATTTTTATTGAAAACCATTTGTGGTAAAAATTCAAACTTCATGTAAGTTGCTGAAATAAATTGTATTAATTTCTTTGCTACAACATTTATGAAATTTAGGGTTATTACCGAAGCAGTTCTAGAGAAATTCGAAGAGTGTCCTCTGTGACAAATTCCCCCATATTTACGCATTTCACAGAAACTTTGAATGGTTTGGAAGTTATACGGGGAATGAGAGCACAGAAAATATTTTTGGAAGAGAACCTACGGAGAGTGAACAAACAGTGCACGGCCTTATTCAACGAGAGAGCCATTGAGCGCTGGCTTTCCATCAGACTTCAAATCATTGGAATCTTCGTACTCATTTGCACCATTGTTTTTGGAATAATTGAAAAAGAATTTCTGGCATTTGAAATTAGTGCTGGTATGGCTATTCTTTATAATCAACAATGTATATGGTTTTTACATGTACTTCAATGCTATTTAGTTATTAGGCTCAACCTAAAACTTATATTTATTTCAAACGTTATAGAAATATTCATCTTTATCATTAGGGTCGCGTTGATTTGCTGAAGAATATTGAGCTATTTAAAACTACATGTATTTTCTTTTTCAATTTAAGATCAATTTTCCAAATTGAAATTTTAAAGTTATTTATATAACAGTAATATTCCTGAATTGCCTAGATTTGAATTAAATATGCAAATACAAGTATTCTTATTTTGTTGCAAACTATGGCATTTAAATAAAATCAAATTTAGGCGTGATTGGCTTAGCAATAAGTTACAGCCTTTCATTAAGAGACAGCTTAGGCGAAAGTGTAAATTTCCTTGCAGAAACTGAAAAAAATATGGTAAGCTTTGAAAGAGTAACAGAATACAGTAAGGATATTGAAAAAGAAGATCTGTCTGGTGAAATTCAGGTAAAATATCATAGTTAATCATCTATGTAATTTTAGTACATTTTTTCAAAAATGTCCTTAGCAATTTTTTATTTTTATAGATTTTGAAGGGGTGGCCACAATTTGGAAGAATAGAGTTTATTGATGTTGACTTTTCTTACTCGCCTTTGCAACCACTTGTTCTCAAGAAAGTAAATTTCACGGTTGATCCTGGGGAAAAAGTAGGCATTGTCGGGAGAACTGGAGCTGGAAAGTCATCACTTTTAATTGTATTCTTTCGAATGTGTCCCATTTTGGATGGTAAAATTATTGTAGATGGAATAGACATTCACAAACTACCAGTTCGTGAATACAGGTTAAAATATATTATGATTACAGTTTCTTAAGATGCTCATATATAATCACCTTTTGTAAGAGCTAAGTGCTATGTAGATCATAGGTTCACTTATTGAAGAAATTCATATACATTGTTTAGTATCATTCCAGTATTGAAAAATATTTAAGTTTTATGCATTAGTTCCTATGACTTCATGGATGTACTTAGATTTTGAATTTTAGAAAGGTAATATCTATAATACCTCAGGATCCATTCTTATTCAAAGGAAGTGTTCGTGAGAATGTTGATATTAGAAGTGAATTCAAGGATGAAGAAATTCTAAAAGCTATTGAACGAGCACATTTCAAAGAGGCAGTAATGAGGTGAGCATCTATAATCACCCCAAAAACAATATTTCAATTTCAACACATATGTATGAAAATATCCAGTCAGTTATACATGTAATATGGCGATGAAAATTACTCTAGAATGGCTGTGATATTATATCAAAATTGTAAGTTATTCTAATGTAAGCTGTAAGAAAAACATATAGTGATTACATGCCACTAAGAAAGAAATTATAATTCTACTAAGAAAGTTTTAAATTCATATATAATGATTACCAACATAACCTCCTGAGGTCTATGGTTAAATTTTGTAAATGGAAGAGTGACATAAAAACATAATGTTAACTTAGAGATAGAGGCTACTTAAATTGTTTATTGTTCTGCATTGAAATAATACTAGAAAACTCAAACTGGTAAGAATAGTTTTGTATTTTGCATCAAAACCATACCAAGACCATTCTATGGTTATAATTCGATATCATGGTCATCTTTAGACTGTATTTCTTAAATTAATGTACTTTAAATATAAAAGAATAATTGACATGAAAAATGAAAACAATAATGTAATGAACAGCATATTAAGGCTTTTTATAATTTAGATACCATGTTCATTCTAATGTTAAGGACTATATGTACATCCAGAATTAATAAGTGAGCTGTACAAAATCGTCAGTTGTACTCACTTTTTACTGATATATTCGCCAAGTGTGCAAGTGACTGTTGATCTTAACATTTTTTTGTTTACGAATGATATTAATATAATTTGACCTGGATAATATTCTTTTTCAATAAAAAAAACTAAGAAAAAAAGTTACAGAAAACCGTCAGATTTACTATGACATATTTGCAAAGTTGGCACATGTAACCTTCACCGAGGATATGTTTAGTAAAAGATATATATATATATATATATATATATATATAGTGTGGTTGTTGTGAGAGCACTTCTATTGCCAAGCATAACACAACTATTGCTATTGTCCTCGTGAATTTTATGTCTGTTCATACAATTTTTATAACAAATATTTTGTATTTCCTTGGTTTTATTTTTTACTACTACTGTTTCTACTCAAAAAATTTATTAATTAACATTAAAGTTTTGTCGATTTATTTTTAGCATTTCGTTATTTAACTTGTTGTCCAAAAATGTTTATTGCTGCTAATTATTGCATAGTGGAATTTAATTTAAAGTTCTAACAAATTCTTTTTATTACTGGCAGGCTTCATAATGTTAGTTTAAAATTTTATAGATTGTAGCTGATTATAATAACCTATTTGCATTAATCATATCTTGGTAAAATGTTGGTGCAAACAAAGGTTGATGCTATCTAGTTTGCACGCACTATTTATAATAGCAAATACTGCAATATTAACCAAGTCGAATTTTTTCTAAAAATGAAGTATTGAAAATAACTTTTAAGCATTCAATTGTACTCTAAATACTGTATTTTAATGATGTTTAGACTAGGAGGTCTTGATGCTGACGTCGGTGAAAATGGTCAACATTTTTCTGCTGGTCAGAAACAGTTGCTTTGCTTAGCAAGAGCCATGCTATCTAACACAAAAGTAATTTTTATTTCTAAATTTTTGCTGAATTCCAAACATAGATGATTTTTTGAAATATAATTTTGCACAAAGCCATGCCTTTTCACTAAGTTAATTATCTGACTAAACATTATTTTTGCATTCGTCTGACAATAAAGGAATTATATTTTACTTTCAAAATATATTTTGGTTATTTTAATTAATAAACTATTGACTCTTTACTTGTATATTCTTCTCATATTGTTTCAGAGATTTTTGTAAAGTTGAATGCGTTTATTTGCTTTTAGATATTGTGCTTGGATGAAGCAACTGCTAATGTCGACGTTCAAACTGACAAATTGGTTCAAGAAACCATACGAAAGGAATTCGCCACCAAAACAGTTCTTACAATAGCTCACCGCATAAACACTATTGTTGATTACGACCGTATTATTGTTATGGATGAGGGCAAAATAGTTGAAAATAATTCACCTCAAAATCTCTTAGCGGACTCTGATTCACGTTTTGCAAAAATTGTGAATGAAGCCAACTTATAACTATTTTCTAATTGATATTTGTACATTAACGATTTATGCATTTTCCAAGAAAATAAATTTTGATATAAGCACTCATTGCTTCTTGGTTTCTAATATTAATATTTAACATGAGTAAATGGGAAAATTCATGTAGAATTTCATGTATCAATTTGATTTTGACCTGGGAAATATATTTTTGAGCAAGAATGCAGCGTTTTCCATAATTATTAATTGATTTTGATTATAAAATAGTGCTAAACGCCAGTTTTGTAGAAATGATAAAGGAGTATTTTCAAGTGCAATCATTTCAAATTCTTTTTTTAGTAATATTTCACCTCTTCATTTACCTAAAATTCTTTCATCATTGTGTTTTGGTAAGATATTATATTGAACATATGAAAATATTTATATTGCATTCACAATAGCACTCTGAATCATATTAAAGTATGCTTGTTTGGCAAAAATTAGTAGTGTAGAATTCTCAATCTCAACAACCAATTATATTAGTAAAAGCAAAATGCTGTGTAATAATGTTATCACTTGCACTTGATTTTTATACAGAGGTATACCGCATCGCAAACGTAAATTTAATGTACAAATTAAAGTTAAGAAATATTTAGGTTTATTTGACACAAAGTGATCTGCTTTAGAATTTTCTGATAATATAGTAGCTGCGGATTGTTTAGATGCCCTACACTTAGAAGTTACTTGGTATTTAACTCGCTTGGCTACGGTTCTAACATACCAAAAGTGTGAAAGTGTGTAATTGAGTAATACTAGAGAGGAAAGTATTCGGAATTGGGTGCTATGTTTTGAGAAGCAACTGCACACTCTACAGAAACTGAAAAATGAACCATAAATTTACTAATCAACCAATTTTTTTCTCCTTGTTTTACTATAGTTGCACGCACAGATAGATCTATCAACTGCCACGGAGGTACAGTAATTGCTATCAATTCATTAAGTAATCGTGACTTTATTACATCTGACATTTCCTCTAACTTTTGTTCAACTGTTACATTTTATTCTTCTACTTTTGGCTTCTTAATAATCTGTCTATATAATCCCCTCAACTAGTCAATAGCGCATCAAACTGTCTTGTCTTTTCTCAACGATATCAGAAATTCTAAATATCTAAGAATTTTAACTTTTTAAATATTTTTATTACTGGGGATTTCAACTTACCAAATGCTGACTGGTCTGCTTTTTTCTTAGCTGCTCAATATGAACTTGAGCTTAGGAACTATTTTTATGATAATAATCTCTCTCAAATTGTTTCGTCTCCAACTCATTCATCTATCAATGTGCTTGACTTAATTTTTTCTAATGGATCCATAAATATACTGAACTCTGCGCCCTTCTCTTCTGATCATTTTTTT
Organism: Hofstenia miamia; assembly: GCA_900660155.1. Lineage (NCBI taxonomy): Eukaryota > Metazoa > Xenacoelomorpha > Acoela > Hofsteniidae > Hofstenia > Hofstenia miamia. The sequence continues at coordinate 124,342 of CABFPE010000294.1, forward strand.
ACTGCCTCTACACCTCTTAATTCGACTTTTCATAGGCCTTTAATTTCAAATTATTTCTGTTCTAATGCCAATTATACTTCATGAAATACATATCATTGACGTTCACTTATAATTGGTCTTTTAGAAACTCATCAACCTGACGACTTTATCTCTACTCTTCATTGGGAAATTTCACATACCTGTTTGTTTTTTTATTCCACGTAAGCACAAAAGTAGACAATCTCTTCCATTCTTATATTCTTCCCATTCTGTCGATCTTTCTAATAAACTTAGGTTTCTAAGGAGTCTAAGTATTCATCCCACTGGCCAATCATTTCTTCAAATTTAGCACTTTCTAATTCTATTGAACTAGACAAGATCTGCTTTCTAAGGAACTTCAGCGATAAGACTTCTATTGTATTAACTCGGCGCATGCTCTCATTAAAAGTTTATGAAACTCTAACAGTTGTAAACCTTAGAATTTAATGAAAATCTAGCTTCTACACCTACATCCATTGCTAATCTTTTTAATGAATATTTTATCTCTGTATTCTCACCTGCCTCTCACTATGATATTTCTAGTAATTATGATACATGTTCTTACAATCTAACTGAGATAATCCTTTTATCGTTTACATCTTATTATATTTACAAACTTTTATCTTCCATTTAAATCGCATTCAAATCACCTAGATGGTTTCCATCCTATTCTGCTGAAAAATATTTCTTCCTCAATTGCTAATGTTCTATTCTGCTTATTCCGGTCTATCATAATTACTTCAAATTTTCCCTTAAAATGGAAACATCTCTAGTTGTACCAATCTACAAATCAGGTAAGAATCTTTCTACGCGACTCTGCTCTTCTTATAGAACTATATCCCTTCTCTCACATTGTTCACTAATATTCGAAAGAATAGTTTTCAGAGCTATTTATCCTGTCATTCGTCCTTTAATTTCTCCGCATCAATTTGGATTCCTTCATTGTAAGTCAACAACTTTATCTCTACATAAATTTCTTTATTCAACATATTATCACTATGATCGAAGTCCACCCCATTATACTATCTATCTCGATTTTAAAAAAGCATTTGATAAGGTCTCTCACTCTACAGCATATTATCTAAATTATCTAATTGTGGGTTTGACTCTTCTTTTTTATCACTAATTGCTAGTTATCTTTTTGCCGAACTCAATTTGTTCGTATCAATTCAGTTCTTCCATCAGCGCCGCCTGCAACTTCTGGAGTTCCACAAGGATCCATTTAAGGCCCTTGATTTTTTCTCATCTTTATACATGATTTTGTACCTTCTCAATCTTCTCAAACAAATTGTATGCTATATGCTGATGAGACTAGAATTTTCTCAACTTCTCTCAATTTTCTTTTTGTGACTATGCTTCAGACTGGTCACAATCAAATAATCTACCTTTAAATCTACCCAAATTTGAAGAGCTTTTTATTACCTTCTCTCGTTTATCTCCACATTCTTCACTTTCAATAGAACATTTCATTATTCCTATAAAATCTGAGTTAAAGATCTCGGTATCAAACATTTTCTAAAATTAAAAAATGCTCTTCTAAATTTTTCTTTTTTAGAACAAAAGTGCCAATTTCTACATCTTCTCACACTAAGTTCATTATCTTTAATTCTTACTGTTTATCTTCTCTGTTATATGGATTTCAATGTTGGCAGGTAAATGATTCTTTGAAAGCAAAGATAGATCGTACTATTTATGTGCTTTTCTTTAGATTCTTCGCTCAAATCAACCATATCGATGTCCTCTCTAAAGACAGTCGATTGCGCTCTCCGCTCCGCACTTAAAAACGTCACTGACTCAAACATCAATAAAGACGACGAACACTGCAAACTTGTAGCACCATTTTTGGCCCTCAGTCGAGATGAATTATTTTCATTGCATTCATTTCTTAAGGATCACACGCATACGTCCCTTACACCTAACTCGCGCGAACAAGAAGTCACTGACGCTTTTTTGCATTCAACAGCATCAAGAAATAAACCTATTACTCGCTCTCCAAGAAAACCTCGCAAGATCAAAACAGGTACTAATTTTTTAATTTTAGGTAGCTCCATCTTTAGGAAATTACGATCCAAAAACATAATCAGAAACAAAGAGGTCTCGGTGAACTCGTATCCCGGTGCCTGCATATCTGAGCTTCAACAGACATTGGAACTCTACCCGCAAACAAAAATTAAAACAGTTTTCGTACAAACTGGAAGAAATGATATTCTCAAGAAACCAACCAACTACGAAGCTAAGTTTACTGATCTTATTAAAATAATTAACCATATTTTTAGTCCTACTAAGATTTTTCTTAGTGAAATCCCACCTTTTTGCAACAGCCTGCTTCAAGGCAACAATGAAGTAGTAAAAGTCAATAAAATTATTTCTAACTTATCAGAAAAATTAAAATTTTCAGTATTTAAATTATTTTCACAATTTTGTTTAGGTCCAAAAGTCGTTAACAGTCGTCTCTTTTCAAAAGACGGCATTCATTTCTCACAGAATGGAATTGGAAAATTTGTATCCATCATTAAATCCTTCTTCGAGCCTCCATCTTGTCGCACAATTCAATTCCTCAAAGC
>CABFPE010000294.1:134234-146285 GCA_900660155.1 Hofstenia miamia
CTACATATATATATATATATATATATATATATATAGCTTTATATATTTATATAAATTTGACGACATTTTCTTGTAAAGTTAAAACATCACTACAATAAATGGAAGTATCGTCTGAAAATTTTACATGATTACTATTAATGTGCTGATCCATGTCATTTACATATAACTTATATGGTAATGGACGCAGTACTGATCCATGGTTTAGTTCTAATAAATTTGATATTTCTTCATTGAGTTTCACATACTAGTATATATTACTTAAATAACTATTTAATAACTTTATTAATGAATCACTAAAATTATAAATCTGCTTTAGCTTTTCCTATAAAATAGAATGATTATTGGATTAAATATCTTTGAAATATCTAATGATGCTACATATATTTTTTCATTCCTTTCATCATTTGTAGAAGTATTTTTTTCAAATCCAAACTGATGTTTTTATATTTATTCATTTTGTTCCACATATAGGTTAATTTGGTTGTATAATAATTTTTCAAATATTTTATTAATTACTGCTAAAACTGAAAGTGGTCTATAATTTCTGCAAGATCTTTTCTTCTTTATATTGGTGTAACATTAGCCATTTTTAGGCAATCTGGATAAATTGATTCTGCCAAACATTAATTAAATATGTCACACAGAGGTCTCAATAAAATACATATAGCACCTTTCAACAACTAGGAAGGAAAGTCACAATGACCTTTCCCTTTGTTTCAATTAATTTTCCTTGTTTCTTTGTAAAATTATACTAAAGTAATATAACTTGGTGTACAGCGATCATCATTTTTTCTAATATTGCGATGCTTATGATAGAAATGTTTAAACTTTGTATTTAGGTTGTCATTCATTCCTAGTTTCACGAATCTTTCATTTAAAATATTACTGATTTCTTTGTCATTTGTAATAATTCACCATTATCATTTACTATATAGGGAATTTCACTTTTTTCTTAAAAACTTAAAAAATTTGAAATAAATTACAACTTTTGTTTAACATATTTTTTTCATTAAAAGATTTTTGTAAAAATGCTTGTAGAGGGTTTATTCCTAAGGTTTTATGATGATCATAATTGGCTTTCGTCCTGTTTTGACAAAAATTTGCGTATGCCTTATACTTTAGTTTCTTTAGATATTCATATCTTCCAAGTTTTGTTACCATTCTTTACATTGTGTTTTTGAATCTTTGTAATAGGACAAAGCTTATGATAAATACTTGTTAAATTATCGATTATAAACATCATTTTTTGATCCACTATTGTACCAAAGTAATAATCATTCCAGATTAATAATCAGAGCTTTAATAAGAATAATGAATACAGAAAAATCTCAAATTTATTTCTACATCCACAATGCTATATCTATATAAATGTCCCAAAGACATTCTTCAAAATAATTAATAATACTTTACCATATAACAAAAATGACTTTCCTTCCGAAAAAGTAATTAATAACAAAGCAAAAGAACGCATTTAATTGAACCAATCAGGTATAAAAAGCAAATAATGAAAAACTCTTTTCTAAACACATATGGAATTAATTACCAAAATACATCAAACAAATAAATACTTTAAAAAAATTTAAGATTGATATTAAGAAATACTTTTGCACCTTTAACATAAAAAAACTGAAATGGCGAGGTTATAAATTTTAAAATCCTGATTACTCTATTAAGAGAAACTAATATCGCCTTGTTTTGTTTTATATTATTTTGTTTGTATTTCTGAATACAGATATTCTTTCTTCTTCTTTAAGTTGATCAATTTCTTCAAACAATTATTGTTGTTAAAGTATTTCTTTGAATAAAATATTTTAGTGCAATATATCCTTTAATCCGTTTGAGTCTCTATATTATTAAATATTGCACATGTCAGTAAGTGGTCTGATATGAACAAATCTGTAACAAAAACTTCATATGTCTTAATACTTGAAATGTCAGTAGTGATATAATCATTCAAAGAAGACTTAACAAAGTTGATATGCGTTGGTATATTTTTATTTAGAACTTTCATATTAAAGCCATCAATTAAATCGCTAATTTTCCTTTTTTCAATTTCACAAATAATTTTGCTATAATCACGCATAGTAATAACTAAGTTTGTTGTTTGATTTGCAATGCAAATTTCTTTGTATAAGTTTTCTTCAAAAGCTTGAAATGATTGTTTCTTACTACAATAGCTTAAATTAATCTAATAACAGATTCCACATATATTAAATTGAACCTATAAGCTATCAAGTTCAGAAATATCATCTCTGATTACTGGTTTGAATTTGCGTAGTATATTTAGCAAACAACTACCACCTCTGGTTTTATGCGTTAAAACTTTTCTTTTATCACTTCGAAAGATCAAAAATTTTTCATTTGAACTTTTTAAGTCGTAAAATTGATCAAATTTGTACATAATACTCTGGAAATTGGTATTTACTAATTTTTATTTATTTTGCTTAGTTACAATTTTTTCATTTACTTTGTTGCAGGGTATAATATTTTCGTAAGAAATTATATTATAATTCATGATTAGTCTTCAAAATAGGTACTTGCATTTGATTTTCATAAATAGGACACAGCTAAATGCGTTATGGTTATTATGTGATTTTTTTGCAGTTGATGCATTTATGCATTTCCTAAACATTTTTAACTGGACATTTTTTTTACTTGTGATTATCCATGCAGTACATACAGTTAGATGTTTTCATTGAACATACCTTTGTAGAATGACTAAATTCGCCACAATTACTACATTTCCTGACAATAATTATCAAAAGTACAACAATTCCAAAACCAAGCTTTAATCTTTTTCCAATCAGCACATGTGTCTCAATTTTGCTGAAACTTTCATTATTATTTCCTTGCATTTGCAATAATTGTTAAAATTGCTGTATATTAATTTGCAATGCGCCATATTTTCGAAGGTTGCAATTCTTTGATGGTAGGAGTAATAGTGTTACTCAATTGTACATTTTCACATTGATTTTTTAAACATTTTAATGTGAACTTAAGCACTAATGAAAATTTATGCATACAAAAATATTTTTGCAATGTTGCAATTCAATTTTATAGATTAGACTGCAAAGTGCATTGCACTGATGTATTATTGCTGAACATACAAGTGTGATCGGCACATTGGATTACATTGCAACCAGTTATAGAATGCATGCTATTTACATAAATATTAAAAACAAGAGGACCTAAAATAGTTCCTTGTGGCACTCAATTGTAAACCGGTAGATATTTAGAGTTGCAAACAGTATTTTATATTGTAAAAAAACAACTCTACATATAGATATTTCAATTCATTTAATTCCAAAAAATATCATTTAATTTATCTTACTGAAATCTGTGATTTCGGTAACTAGATTTTTACAACAATAATCAATTTCAAATTCATAACAATCAATTTCAAATTTGGAATGAACAATTTCAAATTTAGAATATTTTTGTTAAAAACATTTTTAATAACTTCTATGGTGTAAACTTCTATCATAAAAGAAATTAATTTATTATATTTGGTTTCGAACATTTTATTATTGACAAAAGCACAACTTATAGTTATATCATGATATGCATATTTATATTTGAACTTTTCGGATAGCATCACTGCAAACGGCGGTTATATCTATAAAGCTTGACCCTCCCATAGAATTAATGAAGGTTGGACGGTTGCATGCCTCATTAAGGATGTGAAATTTGTTCTGATTTAAATGTAGCCTTAAGGATTCTCATTTACTGTCTGTTCGTTTATCTCCCCACTAACAATTATGACTGTTAAAATCACCACATATTATACCATTCCTTGGTAATAGTGACAGAAAAGAATCTAAAGAACGATATGTGGGTTGAATATAAGCCGAGCAAATATTAATATTTGAAGAGTGACCCGCAATTGATATAGTGAGTATATTTTGGTGAAGTGTTTCTGTTTTCACATAATTCACAACTGCAGCTGTTTCTCCATCAGCTGCATGAAAAGCTGTAAAATACTTATTCTTTCATATTACGAACTACATTAGATTAAGGTATCATGGTTACATCATTAGTGTCGTACGTCCAACAGATATAAATGTATTGTGTCGATCGAGCAGCTCAATCAAGTCTGTTAGTGTGACTGTTATCTCGTTTGAGATATACCTTTTTGGTGGACTTTTTCGTAGAAGAATTTATTTTATTCATTTATTTTATTTTTTTTGTATTTTATTTGTCATGCTTAATTAGCTTAATTGAATTTTTATTATTATTATTATGATATATTGAATATAAAAAGTGAAAACATTACATGCAAATTTCAAAATATCAAGTCTTTGTCAAATCGTTTCAAAACAGCTTTGAAATTGACTGACATAATTGGCAAAATTATTCGCATAACTAACATTAATTCTCCCATATATAATCAGGTCGCTAGAACGAAGGCGAAATTTCTTCTTGACCAAATGTCTCTGTCCCTCACCAGATACGACCGAACTCATTCATTAGATTTGCTAAATATATTTTAATTGAAGCTCAAACTTGACCTCGGTTTGATTAATTGTCAGTGATATAAAACAAGTCAGTTGTGCTGTTTCAAAAATTGTGTACAATTCAAATTTAAAAGGAGAAAATGTGGATTGGCTAGGCGGTAGCGAAGAATAGAGCCTTTTGTGAAGAGATGGTAAGTTATGTGAATCATAAATATATAATCGTTCAAATACTTTCGAGATAAAAAGTTTTCGCTCATTCCGTTTTTAATTCTGCATCTCTGACTTGGAAAACTTTAATATGGTTAATGATTATAACAATTTAAACATTCAGCAAACAGTTTTCTTATGCATTGTGTTGGGCTTAGTGAAAACAAAGTTTGTTTTAGAACAATTTGAGTGTGGTTGAAATTTTATAAAAAACAAACAATTTAAAAATATTTTTTATAATCTGAGTACAGAAAAAGTATAAAATTATTTTAAAAATTCTAATCATTAAATGGCGCGCTGTCATTGAAGCAGCTATCAAATACTTCCTTCACAACAGAATGAGCCTTCGCCCTTTTGATATAATGCAAGTCGAGTAAACATTCTACTGCTTTATTGGAAACACAATTTTTGTATGATGTATGATCAGAAAGTTCTGAATTGCGAGCAAGTGAAAAAAAGTTACATTCTCCAGATAAATTGTTGGCACGTATTTCGCTGCAAGCTGCGTGTCTCAAGTCGTCCCAATCGACTTGTGCGCGGCAATGATCAAAAGCATGCACCAATTCATGGACTAGAGTTTGTTCAATGTCAATGTCGTCCTTGACATTATTGGAGCAAATTACAGCCTAAACAGTCAAAAACATTCAGAAAAATGTTTTGTTCACTATGTTAGATAAAAAAAATTACCTTTCACCTAAAAATGGGGATATGCAGTATATTTTGAATTTTAAATATTTACAATTAGTCCGAATATACCTACATATATGTTAAGGATGAAGCCACAACAAAATGTTTAATTGTCACCATTGCTCAATAAAGTTAGAATGATTAAACGGTATTCTTATAATTCAGAAGTCAGAAAGGTGAAAAAATCACTATCCCAAAAAAAAATTGCTTAATTAGAAATTTAATTTCGAATATTACGCACAAATTTAACTCCACATGGTTCGAAAAGAACCCAAATGATATAAAATGCAATAGAAAACTTCTGAGAGATTCGATTTATGAATAAATTCCGGCCTGAAAAATGTTGCTCAAAGTAAAAGATTTCGCAAACAAGGGAAAAGAAAACAAAAATAGAAGAATTACTTGAAGCGTCAACACTGAATTTTTCCCTTCAATGCGCAATCACTTCAGATATTTTCAACATATGCTAAAAACCTGCAAATGCTAAATTTTGTGGAGTCCCAATCCATAATTTTTCAATAAAATGGCTTAAAAATGTATAGTGCGAATTTCAATCCTGAATTTGGGCCTTAGTTATATTGCAAAATGCAGTTTTTGTAAAATATACACTTTTTACAGAATTAGGTATTTTTAAGAAAACTAAATACTTGACAAGCTTCTTTATCGAATCCGCCTTTACTAGATACATTACAAGGTTCAGCAACAAATGTGTAATCCAAATTAGTTTTACAGCCATTGGTTTCCAAAGCCTTTAGCAAAGTTTGAACTCTTCTTGATTCAGCAGCCACGTCATACATTGATCTTTTAACAAGCGTTTTTCGAAAAACATCAAGAATCTCAAAATAGTTATACCATCTCGCACCTCTAAAGGATTTTTGCTCAGAGGCTGCACTTTCACTATCCACTGTGTTGAAAGTTCTAAATCATTCAAAAGAAGTAAGAAAACTCATTTGCATTAAAGGTGGTAATGAAATATAACATTTTACTCTACAATACAACTATTTGAAACCGATATCAGTTGAAACACTTCAAACCTTAGATAGTGTAATGCAAAATACAAAAATTATAAACAAAAAGCAGGTTTTTAAACCCAAGATAAAACATGTTAAATACAGTGAAAGTTTGAATTAAACATCAATAAAATTTTCTTAATGAGAAATGGAAAGGAAATCTTTGTAGAAGGATAATTAAGTTATTACGAAACGTCTTTGTGAAAATCTGACAGAACAACCAGTAATGCTGGAATTGTGACTGCTGACAAAAAACATGTTTTCTCAATTATAGCGAAAGTATTTAACCAAACTTCAATTAAGCTTAAATCATTCGATACATATAATCGTTTATATTACCAACATTAAATTTAGTGGAGAGTTAAATCCCATATGCAACTAAACAATTGAAGTAAGTAGATTTGATGTTTCTGATGCTTTACAATATAATTAATTCTTCAAAACACACAAGACAGCAGGAAACTATTTATTCTATGTAATAATGCAATTTAATTTAGGAAATAATTTTAAAGAATTTTCGAAAGTTACTTTTTCCACTTCGCTAGAGGCAATCTTCCTCAACAAGGCTACCTGATCTCTGGATATAACAATGTTTGAAGGATGGTTACGCTCACCAGCTACAGGGCCCAAACAAGGGGAGTCTGTTTCTAAAAGAAGATTCGAAAGAGGGAGTGCGGCTGCAAGTGATTGTTTTTGCTTACTCCTCACTATACTAGGTGGAATAGACATATAAAATCCACTATTAGCAGCTTTAAGACCTGTCGAAACTTTTCCATCAAACGCATGTAAAACTCCAACCACCTAAAACATTGGTGATATATATATATATATATATATATATATATATATATATTCTTATGCATTTAAAATTATCATAAATTACAACTAATTAGAAATTTACATTTTTATAAAACAAGAAAATCATCTATGACTATAAATTAATAATATATCAAACTTTGGACAACGGCTGAAAAGAACAATTGACTACATACATTATTTCTTTGTAATACGACTGTGTTCATTTTAAACACGTGTGTGTAAAACTTAAACTTCGCACAAATTGCGCTCGTAGGTTAAGAAGTATAAACAAACTACTTTATTAGCCGTCATCATTTCACATGACTTTTTGGAAGCGGATCGTGAATGTACATTTACTGGCAAAGATAATTTCGCCGCCATTTGCAACTGATCACTAAAAACTTGATTCATCTCTTCTATGATATCTTGGTTTTTATGAGTGATCCATGGACTATGATCAAGACCAATTTCACCAACAGCAAAAGTAGCATCTTGATGCCGCTTTAGGAAATCGTAGACGCCTTAAAATAAAACCTTAATTTCAGAAATTTCACCAGTACCTTCAGATTGATTATAAAAATATATCAACACCTTGAATAAGATCAAACAAAAAATTCATATAGGAGCGATTTATCCAAATAAAAATTAAAAAATAATTATCCTCACGTATTGCTGTCCAAAGATCGAATTTTATGAAAACTGACCAATTTTGCATTAAAAAATAAAAATGCATAAAAAGAAGTTTATATCATTTTTATAGAAGCTCAAAAACTGATTAGAAATTACCTCACATTTAGCTAATGTTTAAATGAACATGTTTTGGTTGGAATAGCATATGTTTATATTGTAAAAATTGAAATGGTTTTAAAGAATTTATGTTCTTAATATTAAAAAATGTCAAAAAACTCTCTGAAACTACGATCCAATTTTCGTTTGAACGATAATTCTAAAATTAAAATTACGAATTTTTACGGAACCGTTTTAGTTTCGACGCTTTAGAAGTTTTTAATGACAAGCCATGATATAATTCCTGGAATATGCAAGGATTATATTTAGTTGCTTAGTGGCTTAAATGGACAATGCGTAAAAATTGTAATTCTGAATGTTCGCCATTTTATCAATCTACATAGGTTGTTTCATTAACGGGAAATATTAATAAGAAAGGTATGATCAATTGTATGTTAAAAATCACTAAAAGAAGTTTAGCAAAATAAAAACGGTTACTTGTTTTTGTTAAAATTCGAATAGAAAGTTAGAAATTATAAAAATTACAAGCATTGATTTAATCTACTTCTGTCAACTTTACTTAAATAAACAATAGTGATCTCTGTAATGCTTCAGCTAAAAAGTGCACAAGAAACACCTGATCAAGGAACATGTTTATGACTGAGAAAAACACTTGGATTCGCAAAAATGAATATATATATATATATATATATATATATAAGCTACAGCAAAATACATGTACTCGATTGAAAATTTCCATACCTACCTTCTAAATCAGATATTCGAGCAGCCCGTGAAGTTTGATCGGAATCATATTGGATAGGATGAACACCAAAACAAGGACAGATAAAGTCTGGATGATTTTCATACATTTTCAATAACTTATCAAAATCTGAATACGTTTCAGTGTTGACTAAAGCAGCAAGCACACCATTGTTTTGGGCATTTTCAATTACTTCATCCAGATCAATATCAAACTGCTTATCTTGCAAATGACAATGTGCGTCGATTAACATTTAAATAGTCAGTTTAGAAGGGAGATTTCTAAAAGAACAATAGCATGAAATACACCTAGTTTTTTTAAAGATAAAAACAATCATTGACACTGAATTTCGTGAGCTCATAATAACAATGAAAGTGTTATTCATTATTTTCATGCAAAAAATACTGAATTTATCGTGAATTGACAGTCTTCCAAAACGTCCCGCGACACCCGATCATATCAAATATTAGTAGCCTTACAAAAAATCTACTGAACTTGTACTGGTACTTCGTGATCCCAAAAGAACCAATATGCAATGACAGGTTAAAATTTTCTTCCTGTGAAACTGCAATGTTGAAAATGTATCAGGACATCCGAGGTTTTTGATAAAGGTAGAGCGACTGTGCTTCTTTCAATTGATCTCTCTGCCGCTTTTGACACGGTTGACCATGAGATATTACTTGATATACTTGAAAGTCGACTCGGAATAACTGATCTTGCTCTGAGCTGGATAAAGTCATTTCTTACTGATCGAAAGTGTACTGTACTTATAAATCAGACCCAATCCCCTGAAATTGATTCACTTTTTGGAGTACCCCAGGAATCGATACTCGCTGGCTTGCTTTTTAAGATTTACCTGTTACCCTTGGCAGATTTACTCAAGCCACAAAATGTTATGTATCACATATATGCGGACGACAACTAGATCTATTTTTCAGTTGATACTTCATTGGAAGAATCGCTATCCTTCGTAAATTCAATTACAAGTGAAATTTCAAAATGGTGTGTCACGTCTTTTTTAAAGATGAACTAAGTTAATCGTTATTCGTTCTAAAAGAAATTGCAAGTTTCACATTCCTAAAACTTTTCAATTAATGGGAGACACCGTACCAATTACAAACAAGTGAAAAACTATTGGTTTTATCATTGATGAGCACCTCGCGCGTGAATCCCAGATCAATGCTGTGTGTTCCAATTGTATATATTATCCCTGTGAAATCAGAGCAGCTAGACCTTTTCTTAGTTTTTACTCCGCTAAATTCAACCATTCTTTCTCGACTGGATTACTGCAATTCATTATACGTCGGACTACCTGATGTGCAGATAAAGAAATTGCAAAAGATACAGAATCAAGCTATGAGTCCTTTACTCTGTAAAAACAACGAAGATGCTACATTTCGCCCCCAATGCATGACATTCATTGGCTGCCGATTAAATCTATAATTCAGTACAAGGTTCTAACGATAATGTATAGAGCGTGTCGCTACTACAGACTAACGAACTACCTTATTATCTGTTTCACTAAGCGAAAAAATTCATCTACTAGGAGATCTAGTAGACTGTCAACTGAAGTTGATTTCTGCGTTCCTGCTTATAAAACTTCAATTTGCTATCGATCAATTGCCGTTCATGGCCCGACATTATGGAATACACTCTCAACTTATCTTAAGGTCTTGGATTCGTATACACAATTCAAGAAGCAGTTGAAGACTTACTTATTTACTGCGCATTACTATCCTGCTTCGTGATCGTGAGAAATCATGAAACCACGCCTTTGAGCAATTTATTTTTGTAATTGGCGTATAAACAATGTTAATAAAAAAGTTTTCGAGTTCTAGTGTGTACTTGGTCTCAATAGGAATTTCAATAATGCTTTTAATACTGAATAATGATGGTATTATTTTGGAATGGTTATGAAACTACCAGTCAACTAATGCTGTCGATGAGTAGAAGTTACTTACTAGTAATTGCAAGACAACTTTGTTCCTATTAATACATCGACAATATATTATTTATTGAAAAATTCTGTCAAACTAATATGATAAAAATATGTTATATTAACATAAAATGTATTTTGATTTACAGCAAATTTACTGAACATATTTCACCAAAAAACTGTTACTATGAAAATATTCATAAGCAAATAACAGTTACGTATAAAAATGAAATGAAATTTTAAATTCGGCTATATGTGTGACAGACATGCGCTACTAATTCTAAACTTAACCAGAATCCTAACACAAACCCAAAATTTGATTAGTTTGTTGATCTAGGAGGAACAAACCTTTACAAATTTTATTGATGACACATAAAAGTTTAAAAAATTAGAAAACTTAGATTGCACGAATTCAACTTTGTTTTGAATTATTGAAGTGAGATTTGTTGATGCTAGAAATAAAGGTGAATAGTAGTATTTCATAATGTCTATTAGAAGCATGGGACACCTCTCATTGTATGACAATCGTCATTTGCCATTATTGCATTCGATTGGTGGTGCGTAAGCATAGTCATGAAACGTTAAATTTGCCCAATGAAAAAACAGACTTTTTAATCGTAACTAATTAGTAGTTTTCAATTGTTTCTCAAGTTAATACGTTTTCAAACTAAATATGCTTTTTTAGAATAGACATCAGCAAATTATTGTTGAAGGTAAACAAAATTAATTAAGCTTTGTTACATCCTTTAACTAAATTTTGTTAACTCTTAATTTTTTATTAATAGGGGCAGAAGATAAATACATGAGAAATTTATATTTTTGGTGTGAACGTTGGAGTCAACGTTTTTTTGCTTTTAAAATCAAATAATAGTTATTTGTCTGTGGATTGGTTCTTAAGGAAAAGCGTAAAAAATTCTTTTGAATATGCTGTTAATTTTTTTTCAAATTTGATTTCATAAACCTGCGCAACTGCCCGCTGTAATTAAAGAGGCAAAAAATGTTTTTGTAAGTAGTTTTGAACAATAGTAAATCTTGTAATTTACTAGTTAGTTATTTTTTATTTATTCATTTAACATTTAAGTGGAGAATGATCAGCGTCAGTCTCAGTCATTTTATGAAGGGAAGGCTGTGGGCTATGAGAACGAATCTGCTTTTGTATTTTACCACGATGTGTACGTTCTTTTCGATTCAAGATTCATGCGGATGGTGGATTTAAGTCTGTATCAAGTCTATTTAAACAAGTGTTTAGAATTGGAACAATGTCTAATGATACTTTCATTCTTATATTTTTCATTTTAATGACATCTAAATCGCAATTGCTTCTCACTGAAGTTTTGAAATGCATTGCTACTTCCTATGTCACAAGACAGTTGCCTTGCAACTGATTACAAATGTGCTTTTAAAGATTATATAATTTTTTATACTTCTTAAATGTCACAATTAGTCAGTTTTAGGTCTCAATAGTCACGG
>CABFPE010000294.1:158555-176602 GCA_900660155.1 Hofstenia miamia
AAAGATCTGAATAGCACAAGCAAAAATCTTAATAGCACAAGCAAATATCTGACTTGCATAATCAAAGATCAAACTTTTTATGACCTTGCCTAAGCCATTTTATTTTTAATAACTATGATCTATCTATTGTAATTTGATGAATTTATTATCAATACACATGTTTTATAGTTATTAAATCATTTAATTAACATATTATTTCAAAAACATGGCATAAAGACCACTTAAAAGAAAATTATTGAACTCTTTATTTCAGAAAATACCATAGTAATAATGTAGAATCATGGGGGAGCTCTAGCTACTCTAGTGGTACTGGGTAACTGAAGAGTTTAGATCAAAGGTTGAAAGTCTACCATAGCGGAGAGTGACCCACATTCCAAAAAAACATTTACATTGGTGGTTCACCAATTTCCTAACAAACAAAGAAATTCCATTCCAAAAAGAACTCCAGCAGTGACCAACTCACATGGCATCACACTGAGGCCATACCTTTGAAGCCATCCTTACTTGCTAGCTGTGTGTCTCTAGTTGTAATTTCTAGCTCAATAAACAATTTATCTCAGAGTTCTCTTATCTCAGCTCATGTAAATAAATAATAAATAACAGGCACATAATTACCATGAAATCATGTTTGCCAACTGCAAGTATATTTGCAAGGTGTTAATTTAAGTGCATGTATAAACAGATTGAATAGAAGATGTTATTCCCTGCACATAACCATAACCTAAAGTGGCCATGATTCAGGCCATCACTGTTAAAGAGCTATTTGTCACCCTAGACCTGGTGCAGTTTCCTTTGGAATTGCCACTGGATCTTACACAATAGTTATCATTAACAAACTCTTTGATCAACAAAATCTAAAGGGGGTTAGTAAATAAATAATTGCAAAAGATCAAATGCAATAGAAGGAAGCTGAATTTATTGTGTGCTTTGCTACATTATCTCAGATATTTATTACAAAAATCTGTAACTTATTACCTGACTTGTTTACAATTTCAAAGCACAGTTTCCCTCACAAAGTTAATTGAGCAATCACACATAATTTAAATCAAGGGGACAAAAACTAACACTATCAAAATAACTACACTTGAAATTCCAAAATTGATTAGAAGAAATTGATACAAATAAGGTAGCAGCAAATCAAAAAGAATCAAAATGTCAAAAGACATAACACTATTCCAGAGTGCCAAAAAAAATAAAAATAACGCCCTGAGTGACTCTACAATAAAAACATTAAAAATCTTGAAAAAAGAAAGCTTTTCTTGCACTGAACTAGAATTAATACTTATTTATGTATTTTATTTAATTTGTAGTTGAATAACACAGAACAAAGCAAAACACAAACAATCTCTAAAATCTTTTATAAGTCTTTGATTCTAACTGCTTTTGCTAAAATATGTTGGAATAAATTAGTAATTTTTTGAGAAGTCACTTCAGGAATGCTCTTGTTGATTACACTTTGCAGTCTCCTGTGCTAAAATGCTGTTTTACTCTCAATCATTTCTACTTCATAGTGTTTGAACAGTTCTCTAGCTTTAGATTAAATTACATTGAACATATTTTTGATAGGGTTCAGTTCACACCTATAGGGCACCAGGCATTTAATCACCAGGCAATTTTGCTTCTATCACAGTCTCAATATTATTGTGACATGGTGCATTGTCCATAATAATGAACAGTCTTTCCATTTCAAATTCCTGCACTTTGCTGACAACATTGCACAAAAACTCAATAACTTGCTCTTTCTTCACACTGCCAACTACAATCTGTTTGTGGATAACACTGTAATGAGGAGCCACTGTAAAGATTAAAGTCAAGTGAGAACAATGTTGACTCCCAACAATCCTCTTTGCAGGTTTGCCAATTTTTGCTCTTCCTCTAGTCTGTCCTTGCCAGAGATCAAATCCTATTTCATCAAAAAAAATGAAATCAGAGTCAGAAACTGACTGAAACCAAGAGGCATATTCCTTCCATTTCAATTTATTTGATAACAAATTTCTCACATCAGGAACATATTCTATTTTTTTCATCATATACAGTTCACTTGATAAAGCATGATTAATACTTGTTCTTGATATTTAGATATTATACTGTTCATTTATACTTTTTGCAATGCTGACTAAAGTAATACATGGATTCTCCTCAACCATTTGGATTATAGAATCACAAATTTCAGGTATCAGTTTGACATCTTGTGAATATGTGCCACCACATTTGGAAGTGCCATCTGCTTTCTTGTTCACTATTTGATAAGCTGTGTTACACTTCACACCAAAGGCATGAGCAAAAGCAATATAATCTTCACCCCATTCAGATGCTTCTATCAGTTGTTGTTGATCTTTTTGTGAAATGCATTTGCCCCCATATTATCAAAATGAAATGATTTGATTGCATACTTCTATAACTGTACTACTGTACTGTATTATTTAATCTATTAGACATCAATGTCATTTGAATATTTTATTTCTTAATGTTAGTTCTTTTCTGTTTAACTTGTTTATACTATTTATAACATTTCCCAATAAAGTTAGAACTTATTTATTCTTGCTAATATCATTTTATATCTGATATAATACATTGATAGGTAGTGGAACATAAATAACAGTTAAGACTTTAACTCTACTAAAGAAATGTGACCCAATATTTTCTCTTTGAATTATTATTCAAAACAGTCATACAATTCCATTAGACAACCTAATGTATGTATGCCAGTGTTAATGCTTATGGACAATATATTAAAACCAATTCTGATTTTTAAGAATTTTAATCAATATTTAAATATTTTTATTCACATAAATAATATATTAATTAAATGATTTAATAACTATAAAACATGTGTATCAATGATAAATTCATCAAATTACAATAGATAGATCATAGCTATTAAAAATATAATGGTTTAGGCAAGGTCAAAAAAACTCAAATCTTTGATTATGCAAGTCAGATATTTGCTTGTGCTATTCAGATCTTTGATTATGCAAAACAGATCTTTGCTTATGCTATTTGGATATTTGCTTGTGCCAGTCAGATATTTGCTTGTGCTATTCAGATCTTTGATAGGAAAAAACTGTAGATGGTTCAACATAACTCTAGTGAGAACAGGAGTAGAGATGGGCATTTGGAGATTAAAGCTGGTCTATCCACCACTTGCTTTGTCTTGTAGAAGTATGTGTGTGGCAAGAGGGGAAACCCACTTCCACAAGGTAGTGTAGAATCACAGGTGAGCTCTGGCTACTCAAGCAGTACTGGGAAACTCAAGAGTTAATATCAAAGGTTGCAGAGGCTACCATTGTAGAGAGTTACCCACATTCTAGCAAAAGAAAGAACATTGGTGGTTCACTGACTCACTAAAGAAAAACAGAAACTATCCATTTAGAGTAGACTTCCAGCAGCAACCAATTCACATGGCATCACACCAAAGCCATATCCATAAACCATCCATACTCACCAAGGTGCTAATTGTGTGTCTAAAGTATTAATTTCTAGCTCAAATAAACAATTTAGCTCAGAGTTTTATTATCTCAGCTCATGTAAATAAATAATAAAACAAAAGGCTCATAATTACTGTGCATTCACATTTGCCAACAGCATAGTATATTTACAGTGTGTTGTTATTAAGTGCATGTACAAAATGAAATGATTGAATTAAAAGATGTTATTCCCTACACATATACTTAGCTGTAACCTAAAGTGACCACAATTTGGGCTGCCAACTGTTAAGGGGCTAGTTTTCACCCCAGACACTCATGGAGTAACTCCAAAATTGTCAAAGGATCCTAAGCAATATTTATTATAAAACAATTCATAACAATCTAAAGGGGGTTAGCATATAAATATATCATAGAAGTTCAAACACAATTGAAGTGAGACAAATTATATTGTGCAATCATTACAGTTCTCTCATGTATTTATAACAATTTCATCAAAATATTACCTGTTACATGTTTACAAAACATTGCATGAAATTCCCTCACAAATTAAATGAGCAATAACACATATGACTCAGATCAAGGGGACAAATATAAAATGATCATAAAACTGCACTTGAAAATACAAAGAATTAAGCAATAATAAATTGATAATTGGATAGCAACAATCATTTTGTCATGATGATGTAATCACTAAACTAGAATGCCAAATTAATCAGAAATAATTGAAATAATTAAAATAGGGGCCCTGACTGACTCTACAGTAGGGGAGATTCAGAGCAGATGATCTGACAGATAACATTAGTTTCACTATGTTCATATATACTATTTCCACATTCTTGTGGCATGCACCCAATAACCAAGATTCACAACCATACAATACAGATGACAAATTGGCAGACTCAGATACCATTACAAATTCTCATTTGTAAAAGAAGAATATTTAACTACTATAGCCTCTCCTACAAGGCCCACTATCAATTTATCCAAATCTAATACTTTGGTTCTCCATTAAAAATGTGTGAAGGGATCTATTTGTTCTCAACTACTCTGTGAATTAGTAATATTTCTCTGTTAACCTTTATTAGCAGATATATTAACAATCACTATTTAGGTGAGAATTCTTCCCAGTTCTCCTGTTTGTTGGGCATCTGCCCAACACTGCTCTCCTGTCAGCAACAAATCCAGTAATCCAATTTTTCTGATGAATCTCTGACACTCATCTCAAAGATGGTTATTATGTGTACCCTAACTAATTATGGTGCTTACTAATGATCAGAAACAACTCAACTTAAAATCTCTTTGTATCATGTGATGTTGTGTTTGAATCCTAATATGTAAACTAACATAAGTTTCATGCAACCTGACTTGTCACTAACTGCTTTGTTAACAAATTAACATATTTAAAATATTGCCATTAGCTAAAAACTATTGGCATTCAAATTACTTAGTAAATAAATAGCAGCTTTGTAATCCTACATTTTAATAAGCTAATTAATATAATAAACAGTCTCATTATCAGTCACTTTATAGTCAATAATTTGGATCTAAAAAGGGGGTAAGATATATGTACATTTGGCTAACTAGCTGTTTCCAAATACTTATAACATACATGATGGAAAACAATTGATAGCCAGTTAAACAGGAGATGTAAAAAATTCTTAATGATACACCTAAAGGTGTGTTTGCAGCTTATCAATGAAATATAATATTTTGAAATTGAGTGCTCAATTACCACAAACTCAGCAGTAAACAGCTGTGAAAGATGATCAATTAATAAAACTAATGAAATCAAAAGAATGCATGAACACTTGAAAGACAAGCATGTTTCCACAATTGAGATGAAAGACATGATCAAACCACTTTTGATATTTCATCTTTCATTCCTTTCATAATTAGTCATTATGCTAGTGTAAACATTGGCATGCAACAGGAAAGGATCACAAACAAATTGCTTGAGAAATTTAATGAATAAACTTTGTGTTTTGAATTATAAGATTCAATTGGGATTAGTCAGCTGTAAATGCTGTCTCAATAATAAATAAAAGTGTGATAAACAAGTTCAATTGAGACACTGTAAACTGCATATCAACAACAATGAATTCTTCTCAATTTAGAAAAATTTTAATTCATTGATAAGCTGTAAACCCACCTTAACTTTAATGCATTTCATGATCAGTTGCAAAGAACCTGAATCATTCCCATCATGGGATCCTGACCACTACTCAACATGGACCATTTAGCTAGACATTTGTAATAAATAATCAAACTGGAATTAAGAGCAAAATAAGATTTCCAAAGAATGTACTTCATCAATTATTTCAATGTTTTCTCTCTATTTATACTTTCAATAACAACAAGTACCTGTTGATTTGAATTTTAGATTACTAAGACACTTCTGCCTAGTTTACTAAGAATAACCAGAGGTAATTTCACCCTAAGATTTTTGCCAAATTAATTTATTGGAAAGTTCTTGCTCATACATTTTTATATTTGATTTTTACATCTTGGTTAGCAAATATCATCACTTAAGTTGCTCAATTAAGTTTCATCATCTTCCTTTTTCCTTTTCTTCAATCTTGGTTTTCAGCAGCTTATGTGAATGATTATGCTACACTACATTTTTCTTCATACATTTGACATCAGAAATCATTAATCCTGTATCACTGAAAATGACAACAAGGTATGTATAAAATGATGAGTAGGTAATGTTATTGAAATGATCTACAGGAATCAATAATCTGTCAAGTGTATTTATCACCATGAGTTTTGTTTTAGAATATTTGATAGAAATCCCATATTTCTCACATCATCCATCATAAGATGGGAATGATATGGGAATGAGTCTTTGAGAACACATAGAGAACAAAGACAACGAATTAGAGAATCTACATAAATCACAAAAAAGATGCACAATGTTGGGGACCCTTGTTTCACTCCTTGTGTGGCATCAACACTTTTGTCCCTATGATGAACTTTCTTGGTCCACATCCAATGGATTACAATAGATTGAATAGTTTCATCTGAGGAACTTTATTGTAGGCCTTAGAGAAATCTATATACAAAACAAATAAAGGCTTCTTTGATTTACTTGTATGGTCTATGAATAGGCAAAGTGTGCAGATTTACTTGAGATATCATTTCTGTTTCTGTGTGCCTGTTTGCTCTGAACACACAATATACTACATTGCCAATCATCTCACAAGAGTAGTTTCAATTGCTTTAGTGAAGACACCTAACACATTTATAATGTGGTAGTTATTGTAATCAAGTGGATTCCCTTTCTTAAATAACATTGTCATACAAGATGACTCCCACAATGCTGGAAAGATATTTGAGTTGAATATAATGTTAAACAGGTTTAGCAAAAAGTACAGCAACAAATTGGGAGGACTGTAATAACCCAGTGTATGCACTATCTTCACCAGCAGCTTTGTCTCTTAATGCCTCAGGTATTTCTCTTACTTCTGGTATTGTTATATCATCATCCAAAACTGGAATGTATGGTAAGTGACCTGTTGTAGGTTCTAGGAGGTTCTCATGGGAATTGTACAATCTGGTGCAATGGCCATGGAACTCCACATCTGTGGGGGGCTTCTCATGTTTTTAGCTAATCCATTCTGTGGTTCCTCACCAATTGATAGATTTCCATAATAGTTTGTCATTTGATTGGAGTGATTGATTCCAATAGCCAATTAAGGTAACCCTGTAACTTCTGCTATCCATACCTTCACATGTGACTCCCTTGAAGCTCTGCTTATACTGTAGAATCACTGGCTGTAATTATAGTAGAAAACTATTTGACTCTGCAGAAGGTTTAGCATAGAAATCCAACAGCCCTGATTCTGGGGAAAGCAAATAAAGAGGAAACAATAATAATATAAACATTGGTAATTCATCCAAGTAATCAATACTTTAGGTAACTCCAAGATGACCAACTCACGTGGCTTCCAGCCAAAGCGAAGTCTTCAGGAACAGTTTAGTGCTCGACTTAGTGCATGGTGCTACCCTATTTGTCTCACTTATTAATTTCTATCTCATACACAAAATAAACATCTCATTTTCATTGTTAGTTCTCAGCTCACTAAATAATAGTCTGTAATTGCCAGACATTCGTGTTAGCCAATGGCATGGTATCATCACAGTGTCATAAAATATAAGTGCATGCATGTGTTGAACATTGAATGAGAGATTTATTATTTCCTTAGCCATAACTGTATTCATAACCTAATGAGTCCACAATTTGGGCTGGGAAGATCTGTTGATCGCCAGGAGCTACGTGTTGCCCCGTGCCTTGAAAAGCACTCCCAAATTGTCACTGAACTTAAGCAGTTATTTTCATAATCAAAAAATAATAAAAAGTAACAGAGAGAAAAGTAAACAGTAATTGAGGCTAGATAAAATCTATTGACACTTCTCAACAGTGCTTCTCAATTTATACACGTTCCAAATAATAAATAACTACCTGTCTTAGTTTACAATCACAGTTAATCATTAGCTATTCATGTTATTGTTTTCCCTCACAAATCAAATTCAATTTGAGCAACACGTTTAGCACCATCAAGGGGACATAATTAGCTTTCATAAACTTAAGCTCGAAATAACTCTTACATCATCATGACGTTAATACAAAATAGATAATAATCAATAATAATCACGAAAATTTTCCCTGAGTGACTCTACATGCCCCCTTTGCTCAAATTAATTTGGCTGTAATAGGTGGAGAGTAGGACCTGAAAATATACGTTGAGTGGCCATTACCATTTCCATTGCTAATTCACCTTCCCATTGTTCCAATTCAGCATACTGAGACTCGCGAGAGAATTGCATTAAGACCTCTCTTGTTCTTATTAACTCCAAGAATGTCTTTGTGGATCCAGGTTGTTGTTCAATTAGTCTCTTAGTGTTTAACAGGGCATTCTCTAGGGAAAATATGACAAACTTAGTTTCAGCAGTGGCACCCCACATGTACTTCTTCATCATTTCAGAAAAAATATTAATGTCCAATGGACAGATTCCCAACCTGTTGCTAATTGAGATAATCAACATCTTTCCTGTTATGCTGCTTGCCCCCACCAGTTGGGCATAATATTTTTCGTAGTGATCCATAGCTCATTTGGTTTTGCATGGTGATGATGGTGGCGCACATTTGTGTAACAACCAGTTTTTTACATTCCATGTGAGTGGACAGATAGCTATTTCGTGATCCCCCATTTTTGACATGGTGTTACATTTGTGTTGATTAATCAGTAAAACGATATGCGGGTCTCTTGTCAGATAGATGGCCATAATCCAGATGGTGCCTCTTGCAAAAATGTCAGGCACTCTGTCTTCTGAAAATAACAGTGATTTAAAGTTTTTCCGATCTTGAATGTTATAAGAAAACTTTATTTCCCATAGAACTCTTTCAACAGACTGATGGTATTGGGAACTAGGACTTTTGATTCATATATTGGGCCAATTGGACTCAGGGTTTTTTGTGGCTTTAATGTCTGTCCATATGGCTTGAATTTCTTGTAAAGTTTCAACACTTTGAGCAAAAGCAAAACTGACCCTCATATCTGTTACAGTGTGTATGGTGTTCATGTTTAGCAATTCCAGAGTTTGGGCCTGCAATATCATATTGATTAGTAGTTTTTTATCTACAGCTAATTTATGTGACGGGATTTTCTCACATAACATGAGATCTGTGAATAGTAATTTCGTGACTGAGGGCATCTGAGAGTTCTGCAGTGATATTTGGCTGTATTGGGATCTATAAAGAATAATAAAATTTTCCATCCTGTAGTTAAGGCTTTCTATCACTTTGGGGATATTGTCTTCGTCTTCTTCCCGGAGTACTATTACCAGCCTTATTCCTTCAACTTTTGCTATCTGATATGCAATTTCTATTTGTTCCATTATATGATCGTCTTGAACTTCATGGATTTTCAGAAAATAAACTACTAACAGGTTTGGGAAATCAATGTTTACACATTCGAAGCTTCTAATGGTGCTGCCACTGTTTAGAAACTTGCAGAGGTTGTATATGGAAAAGTCTTCATTGAAAGAAGTGTGTACTGTGCTTCTCCAATATAACTGGCTAATTCCTTCAAGCATGCCTGAATCATAACAAATTATTGAATTTATTTGAGGACGTTTTTCTGCGTCAATTATAAAAGGTATTATATCGATTGAGCAACTTAACTTTTTGGTGTTGTATGTCCACCATAATTGGTTCTGGGTAGTCTCTGAAATATCATCTCGAATGTAGTTTACTGCTCTACTTAGGGCTATGAAATAGGGATGCAGTGTATCTGCCCCAACTCTGGACATCCTCTTCTTGTGTTCTTCATTCTTCTTAGAGCGGACTGTTGAAGTAACGGAACTATTAGAGGTAGAGGGGGCTATTGAATCACTCTTTGGGGAGGTATTTACATTTTGTAATGCACTAAAAGGGGTACGTAAATTTGGCTTAGTTAAAGTTTTAGAAGTTTGTGTTGCCAGCTCTGCTCGCACACATGGAAGTACGTGTCCCCCCACGGAGTAGCGAGATGAGGACGGTGTTGATGCTGTCTCCTCTCCTAAGCGTGGAGCTACTTGTCGCCTGCATGGTATAGGACTCTCCTCAGCACCTTTGTGTCGTCCTCGTTTGTTTTCACGTGCCTCATCAAGCAAAGATCCAGGTCTCCCATGCCTCGATGAGGATGATTGTCCGCTAACCTCCATCATTCTCCTTCTCACTCTTCGACGGGACAGAGGAGCTGGCGACTCACGTTTGTTCTTCCCTATCAGTGTCATTCCTAAACATATCTATGAGGTTAATATCCCAAATGTTAGGATCGAATGTTTGATTCTCTCTGGCTTGCCTTGAAGGCAAAACTCGTGAGCCAGCATTATCTATTATGGCATGTTCAAAATCAGTATCATAAAAATCTTCCTCGGCAAACTCGGTTAAGTTATCATAAGTTGCAAATTCGTCAATACCATTATCAACTAATGTAAATTCGTTATTATCATCAATGATGACATTATCAATATCTTTAATTGATCGTTTTAACCTCTGAAAGTGCACGGTTTTTCCGTTATTTAGTGTGTATGTATTGTGGTCGAGCACTTTCTCCACAGTGAAAGGACCTTGCCAATTATTGGCTAATTTTCGTACCTGATTGTGATCGGTTGTGATACAAGGTAGATAGGCGAATACTTTGTCTCCTCGTTTATGCGCTTCACCATACATTTTTTTATTAAACGTTTTTTTGTCATATACAAGATTGATTAGTGTTGTGACAAATAGTTAAGTGAATCTGCTGCATGTCACATAACAACTGATCAACATATTTATCTAAGGTGATTTCTGAGAAATGTGGATACATCATTGATAACGAGGTTAGTGCTTCTCAGCTGAACATGGCTTTAAATGGAGTAACCCCAGTTGTAGAATGGACTGAGGTATTGTAAAAAAATTCGATACATTCTATCACCTGGCGCCAATCCTTTCCTGCAGCTCGTGATAGTGCCACCCTAATTAGTTTTATTAGAGTTCAGTTTAGTCGTTCCACTAAGCCATTGGCTTGAGGGTGATACGCAGTGGTGAAATCATGTAATATTTCTAATTCAGACATAAGGGTTTTCATCAAGTTGCTTTCAAATTGCGGGCCATGATCTGAGATTAGTTGAGACATAGGACTGTACTTTAAAATCCATTCTTTCACTATTTTATCTGCTACCTTCTCAGTGTGTGTACTATCCATGGGGATTATCCTAGCATATTTGGTAAAGTGGTCTATGAGTACTAAAAGGTTTTGAAATCCCTTGCTGTCACGGGATAATTGTTCCAAGTCCATATGTACGATCTCATTTGGACTAGTGGCTGCGCAACACTCCAATTCAGCCCTCTGTTCCAGGAAATGAGAGGAGTTATTTAGTAAACACTTCCCACATTTATCTATTACATCCTGCACTGTTGCTCAAATCCCAATAGTAACATAACGAGAGTTAAAGGTCTTCTTGGTTTGGATGATCCCTAAATGACCCCGTTTATGAACCCTCCTTACCAAATCTCTTTTGAAATATTCTGGAATAGCAAGGCGATTATTCAGACTCTTTGCATATAGTAGTCCTTTCTGTCATTTTCCAGTTGTAATGATTGTAATATCTAATAGCGGTTGGTGAGAGGGGATGGAAGGGGTCCTTCATCCTTTTCATAATGTCAGAGAGTGTGGGATCATTTTGCTGATGTTTAATAATCTCTTCTTCCGATATTTCTTTGCGGATTAAGATTGGTAGAATTTCTTTGCCGTTCTGATCAGCATTTATTTCGGGAATTAATTCATATTCTGTGTGTGGTATAAATGCGAATGGGATCTTCTCTCCAGCTGGCTTTTTTAAATCCCTTTCATAGCTTGGCAACACTGTCCAGTAGTCGGCTTTCAAGTGCAAACATCCAGGGCGATGTCTTATTGAGAAGGAAAAATCGTTCAGGTATTCTATCCATCTGGCTACTATGTTGGACTTATCTCCTGAAAATTTCTTAAGCCAGGCTAGTGCACTATTATCCATGCGTACAATGAACTTTCGACCTAGGATGAAATATCGGAATTTTTTGAGTGACTCCACTAATGCTAACATCTTGCATTTGGTTGCACTGTAATTCTTCTCAGCAGCTCGTAGTTTTCTACTAAAATATTGCACCGGGCTTTTGATTCCGTTTATCTCCTGGCTTAGTATGCCACTGATGGTGACAGCACTTGCATCGCAGTCCACGATAAAGTCTTTGTTGTAGTCTGGGGTATTTAGAGAAGGTATTTTTTGTAACTCGACTTTGATCCCTTCTAAAGCTTCCTGTTCAGTCCAGGTCCATTTGAACTCGTGAGATTTCTTGAGTAGTTGAGTTATAGATTTTGTTTTTTCAGCCAAATCAGGGATAAACATTCCGTAGTAATTTAGAAATCCCATTAACCTCTGCACATCTTTTCGGCTCCGGGGTGTCTCAATTTTCTCTAGAAATTGCTTGGCATTGGTTTTTATTGAGATTCTTCCATGTTCTATCACTCTGCCAAGAAACGTAACTTTAATTTGTGCCAGAGAGCATTTATTTCCATTCACCTTGAGTCCGGCTTTCTGCAACAGTTCCAAAGTCCGGTTCAATTTTTTGAGATGTTCGTCAAAAGTATTACTCGCGACAAGGATGTCGTCAATATATGCTGAAATACCAGGTTCGAGAATGTTGGACTTGTTGGTTAGAACTTTGGTCACATAACGCTGAAAAGTTGCAGGGGCATTACATAAGCCGAAAGCCATATATTTCCATTCATATAGGCCATATGGTGTAATGAATGCGGTCTTCTGACTGTCGGACTGATGCATCAGCACCTGCCAGTAAGCTTTACAGAGATCCAGGCAGGAGAAAAACTTATATTTACTGGCATTGTATAACAGGTCTTCGATTTGAGGCAACGGATAAGCGTCTTTGATCGTGATATCATTTAATTTTCGAAAGTTGATACATAACCTGTATTTTTCCCCTTGTCAAATAAACACTGTGGGGGCAGCATAGGGACTGTTGCTTCCCTGAATTATCACACTCTCGATTAGATCCTTTAGAATTTTCTCGTACTCTGATTTGAGGTTTTCCGGAACCCGGTGAACGGGTAATCAAATCGGCTTATCCTGCTTCACCTCAATAGCGTGTTCTTTGCTGATGGCTTGCCCCACACTTATTGTCCCATAATTAAAAACTTTGCTCTTGCTTTGAAGTATTGAAATGAGTGACCTTTTATCTGTATCATTTAGATGTGGGTGGGTTTCATGGTTTACCATAGGGATCTTAACACTGGATAACTCTTCTAGGTCATGGATGGCGGTGCATATGGACAAACAGGAGGTTTCAACACTCTTGACCCTGACTGGCACTCTGATGATTTGTAGATCAGATTCTTTAAATCATATTGGATGCATTGACCCATTAAGGATAGTGACATAATTTTTCCTGAAATTACTTTGCAGAGATCAGTTGAAAAGGAGATACCTTTAATATATTTGCCTCTTTGTCCCATTATCATCACGTCTCCATTTGTATCTGACTCTGAGAACACGGTGATTCGAGTCCAGTGCTTCGCTTCTAAGTAGACAGAATTGGATAGATTAAACACAACTTCCCGTTTGGGAATAGTAGCTAACTGAGTGGCATCTTGATCTTTGATGGATATCGTGTTATTTTTATAATCGATCACGCATGCGTTCCTCTCAAGGAAGTCATTGCCCAGAATCAAATCGTATGGCAGTTGATGGTTAGCTGTATCAATGACAATGAGGTCGACTTCAAACTGTTCAGCACAAATTTTAGTGTGGCATTTCATAATTTCCCTTTCAGTGAAATTGAGTTTCCTGATGCATCAATGAGTTTCAGATGAGATGATGGATTTAATGAATCATGGGTGAAGCAAATGTCTTTACAGCATTTGTTGCTTATGATTGAAGCTGCAGCCCCAGTGTCTATAGTGGCATTAATAATTCGTCCATTCATTTCCACAGGAATTAGGTTTTTCCTTATCAAATTTGTGATAACCAGTATGTCCTGTGCACGTTTTGAAGGAGTCGGCGCTCCAATTAATTTAAATGTGGGGACTGGTTCTCTGTCAGATTGACTAACAAGGTATAGGAAGCAGACATAACAAGATCATGATCATCCACCAAGAAACCCTCACCTTTGGCAACAATTTGGATTTTCACCTCACAATTAGATTTAAAATGTCCTTTCTCGCCACATCGAAAACACCTTACTGACGCCATGTCGAAGTCTTTCTTCAAGACCATTTTCCTGTGTTCATGTCTTATGGTTGTTCCAGATAGTTCATGTAGATCTTTATCAATTCTGGTAGAGTTATAAATCATGTAAACAACACTAATTGCCTTTCGTATAATCTTGTGTAAGCTCTCCTCTGGGTCGCATTTCATCTCCAAGCGACTCTGAATTGAAGGGGGAAAACCTCTGCAAATATAGGAGAATAAATCATGCCGAGAATATTCGGGAGACAAGCTACTTAATCGGAAAAGTCTCTCAACTTGCGTAATATAATTACGAATATCATCCCCTCTCTTAAAAGACATATCACAGAGCAGAGTCTTGTATTGGTGTTTTATGTGAGGGGCTTTGTAGTGATCCTCAAAAAATCCAACTAACAGTTGATAATCAGTCTTTATATTCCTATCCAACATCATGTATTGATTGTATGCTAACCCACTTAAATATAGTGGGAATTGTGATACAGCATCTTCCTGAGATGTTTTATACTGTTTCATGTGAAGCTTGAACAGAAAGAACCACTCCTCAAAGGATTGTGCAACTGTGTCAATCTGTCCGGTGAATTTAGGTAAGACTGAATGTTTACTATGCACTGGTATTTGTCCAGGAGTTTCAACAGGAAGAATCGAACAATGAAAACGAGGTCTCTTATCTGAGGTGGTACCATTTACTGGGCTCATTGCATCAGTAATATGTTCTTTTGCGGTAGTTACTGTGGTGGAAGCATGAGGAGGCTACACGTGGGCAGGAGTAATGAAGTCTCTCGAAGGGGTGACAGCAGTAGCAATAGATGCTTGAGTAAACGCAAGATTAGACAGCACAAAAGAAGTGCTGCATGATGACCCTGAAGTGGGTGGAATCGTCACCTTACTTTCATCACATGGTGAGGGCATGGGTGCACTCAGGCAAGCAGGGGTTGAATTTCTACCTTCTCAAGATCAGACCATCTGTTCAAGCTGATCAGTGATCCTCTCAGCCCAATCCCCTAAAGCTTTGTGTAGTGTGGCGTGAGTAACAAATTCACCAACAGGAACCTTTAAGAGATTATCTTCTTCTGACTTAGACATCTGGGTTTTTAACTCATGAATTTGTAACTCCAATGTGACAGTAGATTCTAACATTCGCATTTCCATTTTCTGGTATGCAACATGTTGAGTGTTGAGCTCGGCTTGGAGAGATTCGACTTGGCGCTCACTATCCATTCTCATAGCTACTTGCTGTGATAATGCATCTTTCAAGTGCTCAATCTCCATTTGTTGAGTATCAAAGTGTGGCAAAGAGTTCATCACATTATCAACACGATTCAAGGGACGGAATGGAATGGGAGGAGCATTCTGCGTATTCAATACTCTGTGAAGCCTTTGCTGGACATCAGGGCTGCTAGTACCCTCACGCGGATAGGGACTGGTTGATGCAAGATGATCTCGCATTTGAGTCATTTGGGTAGGAGAGATCAGAGGACAGAAATTTAACAACGATCCAACAGTGCAAGGGGCAACGTCCTGGTTGCCAATGCTTACACAGGGGACACTCCGTTCCGGAGGAGTCCCAAAAGTAGGAGAACAAGTAACTGTACGATTTGAATCCATTAATTATAAAGCAAACAACAAGAAATAAGAACTATGCTAACTGACAGTTGGGAGCACTTCCCATAAAAGAAACACACAGCTCATGAAAATCACAGGATCCAAACCCAAATGTAGGATTACGGCGGCGCTGGGTAATAAATCCAACAAATAAAGCACTGAGACAAAAAGCAGAATTGTAAAGAGTAAAAGCATAAACATATAACTAAGCAGAGCACTTGAAAATTGTTGTTGCCTTCCCAATGGAAAGAACAAGGATCGGTATACATCAGTTGGTAGATTTGCACTGAAATCCAATTGCCGTCAGGGGAAACAACTATCCCAGCTGACAAGCACCAGAACTCAAACAAAACCAAATCCAGACCATCAAACGAGACAACAAAGAATATGTCGTTATCATGTCAGCGTCCTGTCACGGTCACCATGTAGAATCGTGGGCTGTAATTATACTAGAAAACTATTTGACTCTGCAGAAGGTTTAGCATAGAAATACAACAGTCCCAATTCTGGGGAAAGCAGATAAAGAGAAAACAATACTAATATAAACACTGGTAATTCATCCAAGTAATCGATACTTTAGGTAACTCCAAGATGACCAACTCACATGGCTTCCAGCCAAAGTGAAGTCTTCAGGAACAGTTAGTGCTCAACTTAGTGCATGGTGCTACCCTATTTGTCTCACTTATTAATTTCTATCTCATGCACAAAATAAACGTCTCATTTTCACTGTTAGTTGTCAGCTCACTAAATAATAGTCCTGTAATTGCCAGACATTCGTGTTAGCCAATGGCATGGTATCATCACAGTGTCATAAAATATAAGTGCATGTACGTGCTGAATATCAAACGAGAGGTTTATTATTTCCTTAGCTGTAACCATATCCATAACCTAACGAGTCCACAATTTGGGCTGGGAAGATCTATCGATCACCAGGAGCTACGTGTCTTCCCGTGCCTTGAGAAAGCACTCCCAAATTGTCGCCGAACATAAGCAGTTATTTTCATAATCAAAAAAATGCTAAAAAAGAAATGGAGAGAAAAGTACACAGTAATTGAGGCTAGATAAAATCTATTGACCTTTCTCAACAGTGTTTTCTCAATTTATACACATTCAAAATAATAAATAACTACCTGTCTTAGTTTACAATCACAGTTAATCATTAGCTATTCATGTTATTGTTTTCCCTCCCAAATCAAATTCAATTTGAGCAACACGTTTAGCACCATCAAGGGGACATAATTAGCTTTTGTAAACTTAAGCTCAAAATAACTTTTATGTCATCATGACGTTAATACAAAATAGATAAAAATAAATAATAATCACGAAAATTTCCCTGAGTGACTCTACAAATGAAATGGTAACAAATGGTCATAAATTAGTAGAAACTACAGATAAACATATTGAAATTATTTTTAATGAGAATACTTATAAGGTGTTTATTTTCTTAGGTCCTAAAATGTGGTTAAAATTTGATAAAGAATTTGGTGATCTACTAGGTTTTTGTTAATGACTTGAATAATCAATTTTATGGGAGTAATTTTAAATTAATGTTATCTGAGAGTACAATTTCAGATCATGTTCTTAACATTACAAAAGGAATTGATAACATTATAATTCATTGTTTTCTGATAAGTGATAGCATATATAATGGAAATTCTAGTGATATAGTATTTACTTTTCCTACAAATGATTTAGTATCAAGTTATCCATTAAACAACCTTTGTGTAAATTATTCAACAAAATAAATGCAAATGAAATAAGAGAAATAAGAATATACATTACTGAAAGTCAAAATCAAATTTTTAATTTTTAAATGATAATCATGTTCACTTAATATTTTTAATCAAATAAGATTATTTTAATAAATTAAAATTATTTTTCCTTATATAGACATGACTAAATCTAAGAAAATGTATGAAAGCTATTTAAGGGTTAATTTTATTAATCCACAGCTAGAGAATGCTCTCCCCTTAAGGGAAACAAATTTACCCACTGAGAAAGCAACTTCCTCCTTAGAGGTAAATTCTATTAACACAAGCAATGATAAAAAGTTAGAAACACCAAAAGTAGCTAATAAATCTAAAATTATTGAGATTAGCTTAGAAACTCCAAATGAAATAAAGGGAATGGAGATAAAAATGTTATTAAAAAAGTTTTCCAAGAATAAGCCCCAGAAGTTTGACAATATAAGGACATTTTTCCTTATATAGTAGAAATGACTGACTTCAGAAATCCAACAATTCTAGAAAG
>CABFPE010000294.1:182044-197910 GCA_900660155.1 Hofstenia miamia
TCACAGAGCAGAGTCTTGTATTGGTGTTTTATATGAGGGGCCTTGTAGTGATCCTCAAAAAATCCAACTAACAGTTGATAATCAGTCTTGATATTCCTATCCAACATCATGTATTGATTGTATGCTAGCCCACTTAAATATAGTGGGAATTGTGATACAGCATCTTCCTGAGATGTTTTATACTGTTTCATGTGAAGCTCGAACAGAAAAAACCACTCCTCAAAAGATTGTGCAACTGTGTTGATTTGTCCAGTGAATTTAGGTAAGACTGAATGTTTACTATGCACCAGTATTTGTCCAGGAGTCTCAACAGGAAGAATTGAACTACAAAAACAAGGTCGCTTATCTGAGGTGGTACCATTTACTGGGCTCATTGCATCAGTAATATGTTCTTTTGCGGTAGTTACAGTGGTGGAAACACAAGGAGGCTGCGCGTGGACAGGAGTAGTGAAGTCTCTCAAAGGGGTAACAGCAGTAGCAAGCAGGGGTTGAATTTCTACCTTCTCCAATCCCCTAAAGCTTTTTGTAGTGTGGGATGAGTAACAAATTTGCCAACAGGGACCTTTAAGAGATTATCTTCTTCTGACTTAGCCATCAAGGTTTTTAGCTCATAAATTTGCAACTCCAATGTGACAGTAGACTCTAGCATTTGCATTTCGTGAACTCCAGCTGTTTTGTCATTTTTAATACAGCCTCCCTTTCTGTAGTCACTGTGCTGTGATATTGCAGGAATTTTGCTTCTTTAATATTTTCTGATATTGGTGTTATGTCTCTGAGTTCATTCATCTTCTCTGAAAAAATTTCATAGAATTTCTTGTATAGATGGATTCCTTTAATCCCTATCATTAACGTCTGAGATTAAGCTCCCATTAGATAGTTCATAGCAAATTTCAAAACATGATTTACTACAATGATGTGGATTATAACTTGTATATGAATTCACAAGCACTAATGAATCTACATAGCTTTTCATTAAGTAATCAGCTAAATAAAATGATACAATGTCTAATTTATATTAGAAATGTATGTAAAAATTCTAAAAATTGCTTACCTAAGGTCTTGAAGTAATCAAAAGTAAATTACTTTAGTAGCAGAAAAGTTATTATAATTTAATGAGAGCAAAGATTAAATTGACTTCCATATAACTTTTCTTAATTCTATCTTTTTGGTGTGCCATATTTATTGTAAGTATATAGCAATAAAAGTTGTCTTATTGATTTAGTAAAATTTGAACTCACATTGTCTGTACAAATGTACAGTTATGCTAATCTTACACCATAAATGAGAATGTAAAAATTCAAAGTTACAAAGTTTAAAAGAAGAATATATTCTGTTGCCATCATGATTCACAAAATCACAGTCCCATTTACAAAAAAACATGTGAGCATGTCAATATTCCATGTCACCCAGGGGGTTTCTGCAAAAAAATGTTACACTTATAAATCCACAGTAAGCCTTTACAAAGAATTTAAGCCTTTAAAATATTTTGCAAAATTGATTATTTTCTAATGAAGCAGTTCACAGAAATTAATTAATATCAAGCATTTGCTTTTGCTGCTTTTTCTATATAAGAAACATTTATCCTCCTATAAATTCTATTACAAAAATTCTTAATTACAGTTTGGCACATGATGCTATTGTCTGAAAGATCCTGACACCAAAAAATAAATGAATTTTCAATAATGCTGAGATAATGTCATATTAGTATTCAAAATTTCAAAAACTTGAGCTTTAATATGTTCAAAGAACTGTTTGGAAACTTGGAAGAAAAATCATCAATAATCAAACTCAATCTTAGTCAGAAATACGGTAAATTTTTTTAATTTCAGTATCCTTATTAATTGCCAAATACATGCATGGAATTGTTGTAAGACAATATTTTTCAAAAAAAAACCTCAAAATTTGTCAAATTTGCATTTCTTAAAATGGCACAATGATCAGTCTGATTCTGTTATCATTTTTTACTTCTGCTACATAGATTTAATTAGCTTTTGATCATCATTTCCTGGTTAATTTATTACAAATTTTTCCAATGTATTACCATTAGCATATTGGTGTTCAGTCTATTGTATAAGTTGACTTTTCATTGAAATTCTTGTAAAACTTCATTATCAGAGCCACATCACTTACTTAAAGTCTCAAGTAAACTATTTCTAATGACTAACAATGAGTCAACACTTTGACTATATTGCTTAATATAGTTAAAGCACAAAATTTCTGTACATATTTTACTCAGCAAGTTTAAGAGTCACAGGATGCCATAATGTGTACATACAGAATTCTATGTTCATAAAACTGTGTTCATAAAATTAAATTTGTAAAATTCTGTTCATAATACAATATTTGTAATTATTACTTTTGAAAATCATTTTCATAAAACTGTATTTGTAAAACTAAATACATAAATGTATCATTCTAAGATTAACTAAGTACAACAACATATATGTCCAATTGGGATTCCTATTAAATTTAAATCCAACTAAAAAAAGTATTTTCTTTGTTGTTATCAATAATAATTATATTTTCAAATTTAATTTTAAAATGTTTATATGTCATAATAAACCCTAACCCTAATCCTACCCTAACACAAAAATACTTTGCTAGCAACATTTATGAAATTATTTTACAAAATTTAATATTATTAAAACAGAACTTACTGTACAGTCACTCAGGGCCCTTGATTTTAATTTCTAATCAATTCTGTAATTTTGAGCTAAATACTGCTCCACTGTTATTGTAGAGTCACTCAGGGCCCCTATTTTAATTATTTCAATCATTTTCTTTATTAAATAAGATGACACAAATTAATGTAAAAGAATATCAATTACTTGACTAATTATAGAATAAGATAAACAAGTCAAGAAAAATAAGTGAAAATTTTTCATTAATGTATATGTAGGTTCTAAATCTTTATAAATGAATTACATTATATAAATTCATCCATGATCTCAATGGGGAATTTTCAGTAAAATTTAAATTTAAATATTTTTAGCTAAAGATGTTCAAATTAGCTTAAATTCTTTAAAAATGAAGCAGCCATTAAAAAATATTTGCTAATATTTGCAAAATTCACTGTCTCTTTTGTGTTCAGATGATGTCACTACCTTTAGATTTTCCAGAATTTCATCTTACAAAGTAATAATTTAAGATTCAAAAGGTAGTGACATCATCTGAACAAGAAAGAGACAGTGAATTTCTGCAAAATTTAGCAAATATTTTTTATTGCTTTTTTATTTTTAAGGTATTTAAACTAAGATAAACATTTTTAGGATGTGTCTCACTTCCCCAATTATCAAATAAATAAGTTTATAACAAGCCAATCAACTAAATCAGAATGCCTAATAGTGTGTCATCTAAGTTTTCCGACTTAAAGCTTTTGCCGTATCGTGTGCGCCTGTGCTAAAAAAATTCAAATCAGTTCCAGCCACCTACGACAACTTAAGGGAACAAACCTAATTTCATTAACTCAAAATTTAATGTACAAAGTGTACAGTACAATTTTTAGATGACAACCATTTCAAATCTTCTAAGTGGACAGAGTTTCCATTAAGCCAACAAATAAATTTGCCAGTATCTGTTTTGAGATATTCAATATTCGTTTTGAGAAATTTGGTATTCTTTTAAGTACCAACCTAAAAAGTTTCTCAAATACTACTAATGCTGTAACAATACTTTTTCGTCGTATTTTATTATATTTACTGTATGTTTGCAATTAGAAATTTATATATTTTTATTAAAATTAATAAATATACTTACCAAAGTATAAGATACACCCTTTTTCAGTTACAGAAAACTTTTATCTGAGAGCTGAATTACATTTATATCAGTAAACTAAAAAAAGGACTATGCTGATTCAAATATTAATATTTTCAAAATTTTGAGGATGTTAGATTGTTCCTCGTAAAAAAATAGTAAAGAAAAGTGTATTGGATGAGTTATCAATTTTTTTTGAAAAAGTCCACTAAGGTAAAATTGATCTGAAAGTATTAATGTAATCAGAGATTTCAAATCAAATAATGAATATAAAATAATTCATTTGGATCATCGAACAATATGATATTTTTGTCAAATATGAATAAATAGATTACTAAAATACGAATTCAATAAGAATAATAAATTTAAAATAGCATTATTTGATTCTTCAAAATTCTTCACAGCATGATTGGGCAATGAGGGATTTCACTAAAATTTAAATTTGAATATTTTTAGCTAAAAATGGGATGTGTCTCACTTCCCCCAAGTCTGACGTCACAAAATATTAAATACCGTTAGAGACAACATTTCAGTGAAATTGTAATTATATATTTAAATAAATATCTATATTTCTTTACACTCTATTTTGATTAGTTTTATATGCAGTTAAGATTGCANATTATTTCAAATTGTTGTTTGCAAAAATAAAGGAGCATTTCAAAAAGCAGATCCGACAGGATTTAAACCTGTAATTTCCATATTAGAAACGGCTGTGTTGTCTTACACTACGAATCTGTAAAATACTTTTTAGAAATAGATAAGCTACCCGAAATTAGTCCGAAGTAAATATGACACAAAACAAATTAGCGTTTATATATTAGCTATGAATTTTGAAATTACACAGCACAAGGCATGCTAACGCAATTCTCTAATCATCAGGTTAGATCTAAAAAGTGTCGGGGGTAAAATATACATATATAATATGTAAATAGTCAATGCTTATAATTATTGCACATATTTACATTTATTTAATTGGCAATCTTAACTGCATATAGAACTAATCAAAATAGAGTGTAAAGAAATATAGATATTTATTTAAATATATAATTACAATTTCACTGAAATGTTGTCTCTAACGGTATTTAATATTTTGTGACGTCAGACTTGGGGGAAGTGAGACACATCCCATTTTTAGCTAAAAATATTCAAATTTAAATTTTAGTGAAATCCCTCATTGCCCAATCATGCTGTGAAGAATTTTGAAGAATCAAATAATGCTATTTTAAATTTATTATTCTTATTGAATTCGTATTTTAGTAATCTATTTATTCATATTTGACAAAAATATCATATTGTTCGATGATCCAAATGAATTATTTTATATTCATTATTTGATTTGAAATCTCTGATTACATTAATACTTTCAGATCAATTTTACCTTAGTGGACTTTTTCAAAAAAAAATTGATAACTCATCCAATACACTTTTCTTTACTATTTTTTTACGAGGAACAATCTAACATCCTCAAAATTTTGAAAATATTAATATTTGAATCAGCATAGTCCTTTTTTTAGTTTACTGATATAAATGTAATTCAGCTCTCAGATAAAAGTTTTCTGTAACTGAAAAAGGGTGTATCTTATACTTTGGTAAGTATATTTATTAATTTTAATAAAAATATATAAATTTCTAATTGCAAACATACAGTAAATATAATAAAATACGACGAAAAAGTATTGTTACAGCATTAGTAGTATTTGAGAAACTTTTTAGGTTGGTACTTAAAAGAATACCAAATTTCTCAAAACGAATATTGAATATCTCAAAACAGATACTGGCAAATTTATTTGTTGGCTTAATGGAAACTCTGTCCACTTAGAAGATTTGAAATGGTTGTCATCTAAAAATTGTACTGTACACTTTGTACATTAAATTTTGAGTTAATGAAATTAGGTTTGTTCCCTTAAGTTGTCGTAGGTGGCTGGAACTGATTTGAATTTTTTTAGCACAGGCGCACACGATACGGCAAAAGCTTTAAGTCGGAAAACTTAGATGACACACTATTAGGCATTCTGATTTAGTTGATTGGCTTGTTATAAACTTATTTATTTGATAATTGCATTCTGCGGAGGTATAGAATAGAGAGCACGCGGACAAATCAAACACTGATGGCGATTAAAAAAGAAATAGTAGATATAAACCAATAACGTTGTATAATTAACCAAATTCGTAGCACGCGGTTTATATTTAATGGCAATGGCACAGAAAACTTG
Organism: Hofstenia miamia; assembly: GCA_900660155.1. Classification (NCBI taxonomy): domain Eukaryota; kingdom Metazoa; phylum Xenacoelomorpha; order Acoela; family Hofsteniidae; genus Hofstenia; species Hofstenia miamia. Next base: position 188,011 of record CABFPE010000294.1, read on the forward strand.
AAATTCATAAAAAATATCGGCGAAGTTATAGAATAGGGTGCAAAAAACAATAGATATAGACCGATAACTTTACATAATTTACCAAATTCGTAGCACGCGGTATATATTTAAGGATATTAGCAAAAACTTGAAATTCATAAAATGATTAACTGTTATTAAACAAATTACAAGATATAAAAGTATATTTATGCAAATCTCTAATTTTTTGTCCTTATTTGAGATGTTTAAATGGGAGCTTTTATGCTTTGCAACCGCTTTGCCTTTTCAGAGAAGTTGCTTTCCCGATTTGTATTTATTTGAATATTTTAATTACTGATTAGTAAAACCGAATTTATAGCTAGCGTGATCGCGTTGATTACATTTTTAATGCATAAATATGCATTCCGCTGGTGTTATAAATATATTGTGATTAGTGCGGATTTACAGTATCTCCTGGGTGCTATTAGCATGGGAGAGATTCATTTAAAGGCACGTTTCTGGAAACGTTCCATAGAGTGGAACAAGGAACGGGTCGAGAAAATGGCGCGAGGGATGGACTTGAACAAAGAGAGTTTCACAGCAGCCGTGGAATTAAAGGGAACATTGCGGAAGAGGGCAAAGATTGAGGAATTAGCTTTGCGGAGACGTAAGGACACATGACCAGACCAATTTAAGTTATCAGCAAGTTGAACTCCAAGATGGGTATGATGAGGGGAAAAGTTCACAGGAAGAGGAAGATCAGAAGCGGAGATACAGAAAAGGAAATACCACATGTCTTGCTTGGGCTATAATCAAGATAGTTAACAGAAGACCAAGTAGACAAAAGCTCAACATCAGAGGTAATATTGGAGGCAAAGGAACTACCAAAGTTGAAAATCGCGGTAGACAGGATGAGTTGAGGACAGATTGAGGGAGGTCGTTGATAGCAACAAGGAAGAAGAGAACAACAAGCACGGAACTTTGCGGAGCACCACTAGAGACCAGAGCAGGGGAAGAAATAGACGAATTGATTTTGACTCACTGACGACGATTGGAGAGGTAAGACTGGAAGAGTTCGATAAAATCAGCATCAAAGTCAAATATGTTTAATGAGGGAGCCAATCAAAAGCTTTAGAAATGACAAGAAAGATAATCCAACCAGGATCATTACGATCAGAGTGGAAATAGCAGTTTTCAATCAGAGTGAGCAAGTTAGTGATGGTAGAACGATCCGGAAGATTACCATGCTGAGAAGCAGAGAAGAGGTGACGAATTTTAGGGAACACATGACGAAAGACAAGACACTTAATGATGATTGACAGCAGAGAAAGAATAGCTATTGGACGATAAGAAGTGACATGAGAGGAGGGAAGCTGATTGGATTTTAATAGTGGAGAGATCCAAGATGTTTTCCAGCAAAGCGAAAACGCTTAGAGAAGCAAATTTAGGAGAAGATATGCTTTAAATGAATGGAAAGAGTTGAGGAAGTTTCATGGATAACAAAGGATGGGACGCCATCAGGATATCAAGGACCAGACAACTTGCAGGACTTAAGCATGAGGGAAATACTAAAATACATTTTAAATTTATTTATATCAAGTTTACTAAAGTTCACTAAGAACTTCGATTTGATAAAACTAGTCAATTCAATCAACTCACCATGAAAGGGAAGGGGGCAACTGCTCCCTTTTGCCCTCCGCTTGTGGTGGTTATGTGGGTAATCCACACATGTACAAGTCGCCATGGCTAAGTTATTTCTGTACAAAGCGCCATCCAAAATTTACTAAAAGTGCAATCTATAAGAATATATTTATATACATACACATCGTCAGTTTTATTGTAATGAAGTTGTTGCAAACTCATCAAAGAGACATGAGAGAAATTTAAGGGGGGCTTCAATCATTCGAACAGGAACTATAATTCATGATTTATATTTTTAAAACAAAAAAGAACAATGTAAATTTTCATAAAAATTCGATCAGATATTCTTTATATTTATACACAAACTTCTTTAACAAAGCGTATATATGATAATATACAGTTTAGTTAGGTTTTAGATATTACTATGTCAAAACCGGAGAGTAACCGTGGTGGCTCACAGAAAGTTGGTCAGAAGACGAGATGCTTTTGTGTCAGAAAATGTCAATACTTGCAAGACATCTGCAATGACTACCAGCGATAATTGGATGCAATGTTTAAAATATATTAGTTGTTATAATAATACGAGTAAAATACATTGAGTAATCGAAATTAATATATTTATATTTTTATCATAATGTATTTGGAAATTTCACCTACGGTAAGGACTTGATTTAAAATAAACATGTACAGATTTGCAAAAATATACTTTAGATCTTGTAATGTTTTTAATAATAGTTAATTATTTTATGAATTTCAAGTTTTCTGTGCTATTCTCCTTAAATATTTACCGCGTGCTACGAATTTGGTTAAGTCATTGCTCTATATACATTATTTTTTAAGCTTTTTATATATGTTATTGCATTTCTCATCGTTTTTTACCTTGTATTAGTGTTTATTTTATCCGCGTGTTCCGCGTGGACCCTATTCTATACCTTCGCCAAAATATCTATTATTAAACAAATTGCAAAATATATAAAAATACATTCATGCAAATCTATACATTTTTAGTTTAAATCAATTCCTTCTTACTTGAGATTTTTAAATAAATTTGAACTTTTATACTTTGCAACCGCTTTGGCATTTTCAGAGAATTTGTTCTCGCGATTTGTATTTATTTCCATATTTTATTTACAAATTTTTAATGCACAAATATACATGCGGCTAATAGTTATAGATATATTTTGTGTAGTGCAGATGTACAGTAAATAAATTTGAATAAAGTATAACGTATAAAATTAAATATTATCATACTTATATTGAATATCTATATAGGACTCAACACAGGGTCTTTTATAATTGAAGCATGTAGTGTAAAAACCCATTAAATGCAAATTGATTCAAAACGAGAAATCTACTTTTTTTATTTTACGTTTATGGGTGTCGGTTAGCTGATTCTTCAAGCAAGGTCATTTCACTTTTTTGCAGCAAACAGTATGTAGTTCATCTTCACATAATTCTAAGGCAATCAATTTTCTCAACGGGTTCTGCCATTGTTTTACTCAATAAATCCTCATAGCTTAGTAGATTTAATAAGATATCTCGTTTTGACATTTAAATCTGTTGTTTTGTTGTAATTAACATTTTCCTTAAAGAGGTGCAATAGCCTAAGAACATTGATTTAATTCAAGTATTTTTTAGAGGTAGCGATTGCCTTAAATGTTTGCAATCCACATATATACAAGACGCCACAAATAAGATTTTTGTGTACAAAGTGCCAACTATAATTCACTAAAAGTGTCATCTATAAGTATATATTAATATTAAAATAAAGTTTTATTGTAATGAAGTTTTTGTAGATTCATCAAAAGACATGAGAGAAATCTAAGTTTGGCTTAAATCATTCGAACAGGGACGACTATAATTCATGAGTTATATCATTTATATTTTTAATGTGAAAATTGTTAAAAAAAAATAAAACGATTTAAATTTTCATAAAATTTTTATCCAATATTCTCTATATTTGTACACAAAAACTTCCTCAATAAATTATGTGCTCAACAAAGCAAATATACTGGTTGTTATAATAATACAAGTAAAAAATAATCGAAATTTTATATATTTATACTTTTACCCAAGGCGATACTGAGACAGGCCATGAATTGCTAATTGGCGTCAAGTTTACTTGGGCGGCGGGATTTCCCAGACATTTCGGCACCAATTGAAAAACAGTTTTAGCCCTTAAATAAATAAAACATAATTACAAGCAACCAATGAAATTCATTAACCCACCAGTGATGCAATGTGTTTCGCTTCACTTTAATTATTACTAATAATACATGGGTAGAAGTTGCTCTGTAGCAGGTTGCAAAACTGGTTATTACTCTAAGCCTAACGTTCCAATGTATGGTTTTCCAATTGATCCTGAAAGCCGGACAATTTGGCTCGCCAGTCCGCCAAATATAATTACTAATGTAATGCAAAATATGGCAGTGTGTGGATTACATTTCCAGGACGACGTGCAAAACGAAAAAAAGGTGTTTTTTGCAATATGTGTACATGTCTGAGCGTCTAAAGTATAGATTAATATGCACATTATAATAACTCATGTAGATCCTAAATAGGCTATTCGTTGACTTCATATACAGTTTCGATTACATATCAGATTTTTTAGTAAATGATATGTTCAAGAAATTTTGAAGTTTGATCTTTTCCTATTTCGACAGTAAATTTTAGTTTTTCAACTTGGTTGTTTAGATATTTTTTATAAATACAGTAGAATTGCTTTATAAAAATAAAGAGGCTTAACAGCAGTTCCAACTCTGATATCCCAGTCACACCCCAGCTGCTAATTTAAATTTGCTATATCAATATTTCAAAATGTATTCCTAATATTTTTTTCATAAATTTATAAAATGTCAGCAATAGTGTACCACTTTTTAAAGAATTTTTAACGATTCTCAGTGATGGTGACCAGTCAATTAACGTATTTCTAACAAATTTGACGAAACTAAGACTCTAGTAGTAAGTCAGAACTAACGCATCATAAATATCCTTACAATTATTATCATAACATGTAGGGGAATATTTTACGATTAGTAAAAATTTAATCGAATATATAATGAAAGTATTATGAAAAATTATATTAAACAGTCTCAGTCCCCCATCAGAAATTTCTGATTTTAAATGACTTATAAGTTGTTCATTAATTCGTGTAGCAAAGTGTATGTGTGTCTCTCCGAAATATAAGATTTTTGACAAAACTCCACATGTATCACTACTGCATGTTATTTTTTTTAATAATTCTAAATTAGCAGTTATTGTAGATTATTTTGTAGCATTTTTCTGTAATTCATTGAATTAATAATTGTTTTGTACCCCAAATTGTTCACCAGCAAAATGTCTCCGATCAGAATGTCCTGTCTACTCTTCTGATTAAGATTCATAGGCAAAATGCAATTTTGCGTATTTTTCACATTTTAAAATGCTCAATCATTTGTGACTAATTCAATAATACTGTAGTAAAAGAACCTTAGCCATTTTGCAAAATTATTCAGCTAAAAAATATCACGTTTTTTTTAATTTGTAATTTAAGATTTTTAGGAGGATTTCTTGTTCCTATTGAACCACCGTCTATTTTTTCAAGTGTACCTATTTCTATTATTCCCGCCCCCAACAGAAAACGCGGACTACATTACGGACTAGTTTTGAAGTTCGAACAACTCAGCCTGATGAATTGTCTGAATTCAATGTTAAAGATATCATAAATTATGATAATTTCGTAAATGACTTTCAATCAAAGATACAAACGATTTCACATTCTGTGCAAGTACTTGCAAATCAAAAATACTTTACGTTGTTATCAAACGATTGTTGTGGACCAATTTTCAAGTTTTCTTGTTTTCTTAATAAATGTAAATCGGGATTTCATTGTATATGTTTCACAGGTTTAAAGGTAGTAAACATGGATTTTCTTGACAACAGTTTTGTAAAGAGATGGAGTCAACTGTATGAAGTTGTTAGGTGCTTGATTACTGTAGTGGAGGATAATGAAAAATCTGACAAAGAAAAGTTTTTAGAACGTCAAATTCATTTATTGAATAGTAATGTTAAAGATACAACAACAAGTTTCTATGATCAAACTGACGTCATATTAGCGTTAGGATTATATTCATTAAGTAGACCAAGCATTCGTTATTTGCAAAAAATCTATTTGACGTCTATTTGATATTGGAAATGTAGTCTTCAATTCAATTTAAGAGAAACTTGAATTTATTTGAGAAGCCTTTATATCAATAAATGATCAAGATCAATTAAGTTTTCTATATAAGATTGGGCAGTTAGCTCAATTTATGGCTCCTGTCAAAGCTTCAAATCGTTCAACAATGGACACTTCAAATGCATTAATGCGGACAAGTAATGGTTTAGTTGCATTGGCCAAACATTTATTACATACAACTAGAAGTTTTCAACACAAATATGTCCTTCTTGGAAAATTTGGTGGAGATACAATTAATGCGGACAAGTAATGGTTTAGTTGCATTGGCCAAACATTTATTACATACAACTAGAAGTTTTCAACACAAATATGTCCTTCTTGGAAAATTTGGTGGAGATACAATTAAAGAATTGTTTGCGCATTTCAGAAGATCTGCAGGTTGCAATTACTATATTTCTGTGCAAAAAATTATTCAACAAATCGATTAGATCAAGCGAAGTTATTTTTGCTAAAAATGTATAGATTTGCATAAACATAATTTTATATCTTGGATTTTGTTTAATAATAAATAATAATTTTTTATGAAATCCAAGTTTTCTCTGCTATTGTCTTTAAATATATAACGCTTGCTACGGATTTGGTTAATTATGCTAAGTCATCGGTCCATATCTATTATTTTTAAAATTTTTATGTATATTATTGCATTTCTTATCGTTTTTGCCCCTTATTAGTGTTTTTTGTATGCGTGCACCCTATTCTATATCTTCGCCATTTCATTCTCTATATTGATATTATTTTTAAAACAATTATTTGCTCTTGCTTATCATAAGCTCTCTTTTAAATCGTAAAAAAATAGAACCGCACTAAGTTTGGACTATGGCATATATTTCAAAGTGATACAATTACATATGCTTATGTTGTCAGCAGTTAAATTTGCTTAATTACGTTTAAAGGAATCTAATACACTATAGCAAGTATAAAAGAATGCATTGTTGCATTTGTCAAATATACAAGATATTGATCATAAATTCTAAGGAAGATCATTACTTCGTTTTCGACTTTTTCTTTTGAATTATAGTGGCTTCCTAAAAATACAGAAGGGATGCAGCAGATGTAAGCAAGCTTATAGAGAAAATGCTTATCCTTATTACATGCATGAGAATGTGACTTGACAAACACAACAACATTTTAAGATTTCTTATATATATATATATATATAAACTTCTTGGACGATGTTATTGTTATTTGGAGAAGATCCGTTATCAATGCATAGACCAAGCAAAGTGAGGGGTACTTGGTTCCAGTTTTTGCAAGTTTATACAAATCTACATTTAAAGGGGAATTGATCTCCTCAATCATTTTCTTGTGGTATTTGTATTTTTGATTTAGAATCTTTTTAAAGGACTTTGAAAATATTGATTATTGAATAAAAAATTGTTCAAAATTTGATATTGTTTCCCATTGAGGATAAGCTTCTTGTTGATGGAACACTGAAGTAATTTTTGGAATTTTTGAACCAGGCCCTTTGACGTTATCCATTTTAATTTTCTTCAAATCCATTAACTCTTTGTATTATTTCTCAAGATTATTCTCAAGAGGTTTGACTTGTTACCATCTTTGCAAAATGGAGCTATTGTAGAATCGCGGGGGAGCTCAGACTACTCCAGCAGTACTAGGAAACTCAATGGTTTGAACAGAAGGTTGCATGTAATTTCCATGCATTCACGTTCACCAACAGTTATTATTATTATCACCGTGTAAAGTTATAGTGTGCATGTTCAAATTGCAATAATCGATTAAAAGTTATTATTCCCTACACGTAGACGTATACCTAACTTAATTCCGTCCCCGATTTGGGCTGCCTGCCGGAATAAGACGAGTTGTCACCCTAGACTTGGAGGAGTAACTCCTAAATTGTCGGCAGAGGCTTAAGCATTCATTATCAAAGATACATAACAATGCCTAAAAGGGGTTAGCAATATTAAATAGAAAAAAGCAAACGCAGTTGAGTGAGATAAAGTTTATTTTGCGTCTGTTCTTCGCTAAACGTCTCTCAAGTATTTATACAAACGATCAAAATATTACCTGTATTGTTTACACTTTTTCTCGATCACGAGTTCCCTCGCAAATTTAAAGAGCAATAACACTTTACATAATTTCGAGGGGACATCAAATCTAATATCGAAATACTACACTAGAAACTTAGCGATCAAATTGATTACGTCGAAGTGACTACTCTGACTAAATCAGAGCAACATTTAACTCGTAATTACAAAAGTTCATTGAAATAATAAAAGGAGGGCCCCGAGTGACTCTACACTATTGCACAGGTACTGTACTTTGCCTTTTCCAAAGAAATTCTTGTGAGAAAGTCCCATATTGGTTCACCTAATTTATTGACTTTGTCTCTGATGGCATATTCATATGACTAAATTTACTCTATGGATCAACTTCCGGCTCAATCATTTAATATGTATGCCGTCCTGATAATTTAAGCGTCAGGTATCCCAAAATTGACTAATTGCAGTCTATGAGTAATATTTTATGCAAATGCGGAGTCTCACATTGATTTAATAGACACAACATTGTGCGGTATCAAGTATCTCTTTTGCATCAATCAGCGATCAGCTGGATGTTGACACACGCTGCCCTGTGAAATTGCTCCATAAGCGTGTTAAGCTAAATTAAATACTGCGGAATTTGCTTTCCAAAAAACCGGGGTATTCAGTATTCCTCGGTATCCCACCGACTCCTTCTATCTGTAATAGTACCATTTTGCTACCATTAAGCTGTTACTATGGTAATATACTAAATGAGCTGGTATTAGTACATGGCCATAGCAATAACATTCATAAAATTCCAGTCTGAATTTGTAAATATGTTATTGTTAGTTCACATTTTGGGGTAATTGTTTATTCATAAAAGTCTTCATTTCATTAATTTTCTAGCATTTATTTCGCAAAATTCTAGTGCAAAACATGATTTCAAGAACATTTTTTAAAATTACCTCAATAGCATTTATTTAAATAGAAAGCAAACTGCAAACTATGTTCTTAATTACGAATAATTTCTTAGTTGTTGTTGTTTGAAAATAAAAGATATATAAACCTAATTGACCCCAAAAAAATGTGTGCAACACATGCATAAAATGAGAAACTTATATCATTCATGTGAAATCAGCATGATCTGTTATAAAAATATTCATTTTCAATATTAACAAAATGGATATTCGCTAAGATTGCTTTTGTGCTGAAGTTTAGCGAGTTCCCACACATAATGTTTTCAATAAATGTATCATTACTAGATTTCTTCTAGTTCGTGTATTAAATATAGTTATCACAAAAGGGATGGATTTATAATAAAGATTGTGTACAATATTAATCATAATTCTATTGGTTTCTCTAGAAAAAAACTTTAAATAAAGACTTAATGCAATATATTTTAATGTGTTCCTCTTATTTTTTTGCTAATGCTACATTAAAAGCTGTCTGGGCATTATCAAATCAGAATTCAGCGACAAATCTCTGAATGGGTTTTTCAACTCTATTGTTTATGTTCATGTGAATTCTGACAAAACAATTCCGTATTTAAATGTAATAGCCCAACTGCTTTTATGTTTTAAAGGGGTTCTACAGAATTAATCGTTTCTTACAAGAACCCTTGTATAAAGCAAAAACACCTGGTTTTTGCAAAAGCAGATAATTTCATAAATTTCCAAACGTAATTGTATATATATATATATATATATTCCCAGTCTGTACAGAAAATGCACTTATGCTTCTCATTTTCTATTTTTTCACAGTATTTTCCCACTGTGTACGCCTCTATATATTATTTACATTATGTACACTTTTTCAAATTATTTTTCCCAGTTTGTGCAAAAAAATTATTATATTGAAAAAATTTGTAAAACATTAATTAAAAATGTAAAAAAAGCTAGTCTATAACAATGAAATTTTAATGGCACCACGAACTTTTCTATTAATTTTCAACAACGTGTAATCCCTTAATACATGGCCGTTATTCATTACAATTTCTTTAATCTTATTTTTTGTTATGACTTCTTCAAAGACTCTAAATGTGTATAATGACAGTAGATGCTTTTGTTGAGTGCGTACGATTTTCTTATAGCAATATATATATAT
>CABFPE010000294.1:198065-212697 GCA_900660155.1 Hofstenia miamia
AATATATATATATATATATATATATATATATACCTTCACTGACATTGTTTTAGTAATGATTAAAGAAGCTATACAGAATGAAGTATACGCAAGGTATAGATTTCGTCTTCCAGAAATTTGGTTCAGCGAATGTTTTGACTACGTCACTGACGAACTTAATACAACTGATGTAAAGATTTTATTCAATGAAGTTATTGATCAATGGAAATCTTTTGATTTGAAAGAATTAACTGTAGGTTGTATTCCTAAATCAGCAATTTCAGAGCCTAAGCTGACCATTAGTGGTAGCTTCTATTGTCAAGTAGAAACTGTTACAAATATTGCAAAGCCAAAATACAAATTTAAAGGAGAAGTGAAGGAGGACAATGGATCCAGGATGATATTACTAAATTTGCACGATGGTGCAATCTCATTTAGGGCAATAGAATACAAGGATTTTTCAAATATTGTTGATTTTATTAAACCTGATTGTAAATTAGTACTTTATGGAGACATACAATTTCACCGCGGCGTTGCTTTTTTAACTAACAATAATGTTGACGTTGTTTTATAATGAATACTCTCAGCGATGTGTTGCAAACAATTTGTTCAAGACATGTCCAAAAATCACTTTTGAAAAGCTGTTTATCATAGTTTTGGTTGAATAATTTAATCCCTCTCTCTATATGATGTTGTTAATAGTGAAGACCATATTGCGCAAGCTGCTGGACATTCACTCTGTGTAAATTACCATCACAAAGTTTGGAGAATATTTTAGTCATTTGGTTAAATGTAGTTTTTGTAAAAATGATGTTACGAAATTGTCGGTGTTTTGCATAGACCTACTTTAATACCACGTAAATTTGTCCCTTGTTCAACTTTACATTTTGCGCTTTCTTAAAACTATTCATTTGCGAAATTAAAAAGCTTTGATTTTCTTGAAAGAAACAAATTTAGCTTCTACCTTGTAGTCAATACTTATAAGATTTATGTTAGAAGTGTATCTAGGGTTTTTGCCTGCACTATGTGTCATTTAATAGAAGGAAGCGCTGATTTTCATTGTTAAAATTTATTCAGCATTCTTTTACATCAGTTGTTAGCAACATATAAATTTCGTCATGAAGTAACCATGGAGTCTTACTATTTGTATGGAAATCAAGTGAGATATTTGGAAAATAATTACTTCAATTTCAAGTTGTTAACAATCTATTATTCAATTTAGATCAACTTTTTATTGAAATTTCAATATATTTCATTGTAAGTAGTTTTTAATGATTTTTAGCTAGACCTATTTAACCCTTTTTATTACCTCAAAAGACTGTACTTGTCACTCATGATCGGTGTAGTATAATCAATGTGTTCAGTGTAAACTTTCTAATAAAAAATAACATTAAACTATGTTATAACAACAATAAGCTATGTAACTGTTTGCAATTTTCATATGTGAAAGTAATGGCGTTGTGCTATAGGTGTCCTACCTGCTTTTTCAAATTTTCTAGAATTGTAATAGCTTGAAATACAAAATTTAATATTCTACTTGATAATTGCTTTTTACATAAGTTTTTGCCTACCAGGTTACGATTTATGACTTGTTTGCATCTCTGTTATGTGAAGTTCTAATTCTAATATACCAATACCGGTCAGAACTAGTTGAAAATTTATTGGAAACTTGTATTTGTTAGGGGAAAAATTGTATTCTTAATTTTCTATTCAACAGGATTTTAAATAAAATTCGTTTTAGAGTTAAATTTTCGTGTGAAAATTATATTAACTACGGGCTTTCCCCTCCAGATATCCGCAGTGTGCATGCAATTATCTGACTAGTATTTTTGGTTCTGTTTACTTGAATTACTAATCTTTTATTAAAGACCTGTTTTTCAATACCCATTTCTCTCAAAAGTACGCAGCTGTGTACGTATGTGTTTTTCGTATGATTTAAGATTCTTTTTTTTAAATTTCTGTTGTAACATTAAATAATTTGTAAAATGATTTTAATTTATTACCAAATTTTTCTTATGCCATGCGATCAATGAATACTGTTGATCATTTTTAATGCGAGATTCATTAATTTAATCGCTAGTTTGTTATTTGAATATTCTTTTAATATAATTTTCCTATATTACTCAAATTTACCAACTCCTCGTCATTTGCTATCATTTTTTAAATAAGCTAGTTTTTCTACTTTTTGAAACAAAAATCTTAAATCCTTTGAAAAATACATACGTGCTCAAGTGTGCGGTTTTGATAACAATGGCTGCTTGAAAATAGATCTTTAGCAAAATAAAACTAAAATTCAAATCAACTAAGCAAAAGTACAATTCGGATAATTGAATGAATATTTGGAATAATTGTATACAAGAGTCGGATAATTGCATGCATACTTCGGATATTTAGACTGAAAAACTGCAGTTGTGTCATTCTACAAGTTCTAAAAAGTGATACACATGTATGTCATAATTCTGACGTATACACTAGGTTCATACATATTCCCCAAAAACTTGTTTAAATTAAAGAAAGTCATTGTTAACAAATTAAATTTAATGTTTAAGTTATTAAAGATTATTGTAGCTTTGCAATTAGGCAATCTAAATTTGCTCAATTTTATAAACATGTTTTATACAGTGCATCCTCGATTATCCGACTGCTCTTTCAAACTCCCTTGTTTACGTCAGTGTGAGTTTTGTTTATTACATTCATTTTTGCTATCAAGACGTCTCAGATCAAATACCTACGTATTGTCCTGCAGAAACACAGTTAGACGTAGCGTATGTATCAGTTAAAATACTACGAATGTTTGACTGGTCACCCAGTGGGTAACATGAATATTTCGTATCACTCCAGTATTAAGCTTATGCCCAAAATTTCGTGCAAGAATTCGTATAAGCCTAAATACAGCATTACTCGTAATCGTTCTTATTTATATAATTGTGAAAAAAATCGAATATGAGCTAGCGTGCACTAATTGGGATGTACTTATCACCAATAAAAACATAAATGATGATGTGACCTACTTGGAAGGATACATAGAGTTTGTCATGGGTACATCAATGCTCCATAATACAAATAAGAAACCCGATAATTTTCTTCTAAGAATATTGGATGATGAGGATACTAGAAGTTTAGTTAAAATGAAACGTAGCTCTATTAAGATGCGGAATCACTCTGAACGAAATCGCTTACAAAGATTAATTAACAAAAAAGTCCAACATCTTCGACATTTACGTTTCCAATCGCTGAGCAAATCTGAACTCTATTCGATATTAAAAAAGAAGATTAAGCCTAAATCTGATCCCGTAGCTGTAAATAAAGATCAGGTCAATAAAATGAATACATATTTTACACCGATTTAATGATGACAAATATAAGGATAGTCAAATTGATGCACCCAGAATATTGTCTTCTGATCTTCAAAGAGTCTTCTCTAAAGTTAATGTGCTCACCTCAAAAGGTCCTGGTGCTATTCCGCCATGGGTTTTAAAGTACTTCCATAAGGAGCTTGCAAAACCATACCATAGAATATATCAGGAAAGCTTTGATTGTAGGTTTTATCCCATCCAATGGAAACGTTTCTTGGTAACTCCTGTACTTAAGCGATCAGATGTAAATGTTAACAGACCTGTATTTTTTCGCCCTATTACTGTAACTGGAATACCTGCTCGATGCTTGGATCGAATGGCTTTGCAACAACTACTTCGCTCAACTAAATCAACCTTTGATGAGAATCAATTTGCCTATAAGCAAACTCGATCAACCACTGACGTGCTGCGACTGACTGTAGACTATATTTCTTCTGCTATAGATCACAAAGACAACGTTGTTTTAGGGTTGTTCCTTGATTACTCGAGTGCATTTAACAGAATGGCTTTCCGACTATGTTAATGGATGGAATCAATCAGTTAAAGTAAACAACATTATATTGGATCCTATTACTGTAAAATTGTTGTGCCACAAGGTGGTCCTATGTCTGGACCATTATTTACTGTTAATACTAATGACATTGGTAAGAGAAACATCTGCAATTATCCCGGCTATGATTGTGATCTGTGTAAGTATTCTGATGATACACGACTACTCCAGTCTATAGCAGTTGCTAGAGCTAAGATAAAATATACTGAATATACAAATCACGCTCAGGCCATCCAAGAAGAACCTAATTCTGAACCCTACAAAGTCATTTGAAATTTGTTACCAGCAGAGAAAGCTTTCGATTGATGTCTCAAACAATTTACTCCCGATCGTTGCTCAAGATTTATATATTGACCATAATGTGGTACCTAGAGTGAATAGCGTCAAGTACGTTGGAGTGTATATAGACCAGTTTTTGAATTGGAAGAGACATGTTTCTTTCGTCGTACAGAATCGTAACGTTTATTGTCAAGTCTCTCTCATATATTATAAACTTTCTCAGTATTTCGAACAAGTGGCTTATTCTTAAAACCTATGTACAGCCAGTAATCCTCTACGGTAGTAAAATCTGGGTGTGTGGGTTGAATGCAAGTCAGAGGAAAAGCCTTCGTCGACCACTCAAATTATTTGCTCGGAAATCGGGATTAAATCAATTGGAGGTAATATCTCAAATTAATACGGCTTTTATAGATCAGCTTGTTAATACGGTTACTCGTGTCGCTGGCGAAGCTACTTTCAACAGTACAACCTATCGAACCCTTGGTCAGTGGGAATACCTTATTCCCGAACGGAGATTGGTCGCAAATATTTTATTGTTGCTGCTTCTCGTCTGTTGGTCCAGCGACAGCCACCACAATTTTTGTAGATTTTTGTAAATACTAGCGAGCGCAGTTATAGTGGTTTTTCCATTTTAGTGGCCCTTTGCACTACAGCAAATAAAACGTTACTTACTTACTTACATATCTTTGCAAAATGCGAAACATGCAGATTAGTGAAGTTTATTTTCACACCAGCTTTTGTGTGATTCTACGCTTATTAACTTAATGTTTGTGTATTATTAAGAGCGAGATTTCACAGATATATACAATTTTTGTCATCCGGCCTTTTTGTAATATCTGGTACATTTTCCGTAGTTGTCTACTCAGTCGGCACTGGATAATCAGGAGGTACTGTTTTCACGTCTATTTGTCAGGATGGTTCATCAAAAAGTAATGAACGGATCTTTATGAAAGTATCTTGAGATGAGTATTGGTCTACTTAAGATCAATTATATTTTCAGACAGATCTTGATGCCGTTTGACTGTATCCACATTATAATTATGCTCATTTTTTACAGGCTTTTCAGTCTCTGATTGCTCTTGTTTATGTATGTAATCATCTTACAAATTTAAATTTGGTTGAAAAAATATCTAATTTATACGCTTTTAGTGATTTTTAAGTGCTTGGCTATTTGTTCTTCAACAGTGGTCCACGATGTTTTAGGTCTTTTGAAATGGTTGAATTAGATTTGTATTCTACTTAACTGCCGACCGCAGTGTCCAATATAATTCTCATCACGTGTGCATTGAATCCTATAAATTACAATGAGTTTATCAGACATGTTAGTCGATGATTTTAGACCATACTTTGAATTACATTTGATATGTATTAATTTTACTTATAGTTTGAATAATTTATTCTTATTTGATTTACAAGAGTTCTATTGAATGCATCCTGATATTTGATGTTAAGAACATAATCAAAATAATATAAATACCTTGTTTGCACCTATTTCCTTAATTGCGTTTTCTGAAAGCAAGCACTTAACCAAATATAATAGAGATTTTTAAATAGGAAATAATTTTGAACATCAGGTAAATTACATAAATCTAATATAGGGGAAAAAATTATAAAATTGATATTGCAATTAGATGTAACACTGAAACTGTTTAGGAAAGTGCATAGGTGATCATATCACTCTACAGTTAAAGTATCAATGCAATTGATGTAAGCGCTTTACTCCTCGTTTAGATATGTAAAAAACACATTTTCAAATCAAAAATAAAACTAATACGTCTTTCACAGATCATTTGAAATTCCAATTTGGTGCATTAAAGAATTCGCGTCTTAAGTTATGTTTGTTAAGAGTGCAACGAAAACTGTTTCTTTATTTTTCCATGTCGATGCTTTACTATATGCAACAGAAAAATTGGGGACAAGCTTTTTAAAAAAGAATGAATTTGTATGAATAACGTGTTTAGATCTATATATAGCATTTGATTTTGTTAACAATAGTATACCTTAAAAAAATACGTGACATTGGCTTTTGCCAATTTGATAAAATTATACAGAGGGCACATTGCTTGGGTCTTGACATTTTACAATATAAATGATTTGAAAAGCTCAATTTGCTGTACAATTTGATATGTACATAATATTTGCAAGTGGAGAATCACTTGAATTATTTTAAAAACTTTTTGAGTAAAATCAATCACCAATATATTTCGCTAAAATTTGATTTCATCTGAAATTTTCTTGAAAAATTTAGGATTGCAAACTTATTAAAAAAATTACTCCGAATTGAATGAATTTACAATTGTAATAATTAACTCAAGTGTTGTATATGGCTTCACAAACAAGGTGTGTGCTAATAAAAATTTGAATAATTAAGAACTAGCACTTTTTCTATTTGATGCTTTCTTATTCAGTTATTGGAAATTTTTCTCAAAAATTCATCAATGATAAACTAATATCTCATTTTTTTCACTAAATTTACTAAATAAGTGAACCTTAATAGTGCAGTTTTCTTGAAATATTTACTTAAAATTCTGGAAATGTAATAAAAAATTCACAAATACCAAAAATAGACTTTATATTATTTATTTTTTGCATTTTTATATTTCTATTTTTCTCATGAATTAATGTTGATAAAAATTTGGATGTTCGGCTTGGAGGGATTAAATTGCTCTGATATATGTGAAATTAACCTTAATAAGAACATGCAGAGATATATTTCGACTTACAGAGTCATCGTCAGTTTTACAAATTATCCCCTGTAAATTTACTAGATTTTACAATAATAATTTTAATTTTTTAAATTTTAAAAAGTGGCAAATTTAATTTATAAATATAGTCTTCTTTTGTGTTTAAACTTGGTTGCAAGGATTTTATAAAAATATTCTCAATAATTTTTAAATTACTTGATCGGGCCGTCTGATGTAATATTTTTGTTTCAAAGTTTAAAATTTAAAAAATTATAATTATTATTGTAAAATCTAGTAAATTTAGAGGGAATCACTTGTAAAACTGACGATGACTTTGTAAGTCGAAATATATCTCTGCATTTTCTAATTTATTTAATTAAGCTCCTAAAAAACGACACATTATATGTGAAATTGTTCAAATATGTTTAGTGTGCATGTGTTTGGATTGTAATTACGCCTTACCGTGCATATGACAGGTAGGTACATGTGGGCTGTAGCATCGCCAATTCTAGATTTTCTTTTTGTAAAAAAATAAGTGATTTTTTATGTATATTAGAGTCAATGGAGCTGACAGAGTTGGAATTGGGCCGATTTTTAGGCCCACGCTTGGCCCAACTCACTTTTAAATACCAATGATTCACCCGCCACAAATTACTTTTCTTTTACGCTCCAGACAGTGTCTTTAGCATCATAGAGGTCCATACGCACTACACTATGAATTTGATTGGATAATTTGCATTATATATTGATGAATATGCTCAATATCCGCTTTAGTCCATCCGCAATGCTAATTCAATTGTTTTGAAATTCAAATTGCATTGTTAACTTGCCTACATTAAACGTCCTGGAGCAGATGTGACTCCCTTCTGTAAATCATTATATTTGACTATCGAATAGTATTGAAATGCATTTTTGCAAATGTTCCTAATGAAGACAGAAATTTTCTAAATTGTTTTAGATTTGAGCAGAGATTAACCTTACATTGCTTAGAAATTTTCTTTACTTTTTGTTGATTTCTTGTTAAATGCTTCCATCTCACAGAATAATAAAATCTCGAAAATCAGAGTTCACAATGCGAATGAGGTGTGTCTCCTCTTTTTATAAATGAAACTGCTTACATTTTAATCTTTCGCCTTTATCGAAAACAAAAATATTGCCATTGATGGTATTGTAATGTTAAGTGAGATAATGGCGATTGTTGGCATAACTGACAACGATTTATCAATGTTTAATTTAATCTCTAGATATTATAATATTAACTGGGTATAGCAAAACTTAACTGCCAATTTTGCACTGAAANCATCATGTCATCTATTTTCTTTTCTAAGTTTTTTGTATACTCTTTTTGTTTTAGTACGTGTATTATCATGAGGTTTTCTTCATCAATATTTATTTCCAGTATCTCCACTATTTTATCTTTGTATGCCATTATCACTTGCGTTGTGTGCAATGTGAATTCATCATCAAATACAACGTGCACTGTGCTTTGCAGGTATGGTCTCTCTAGTGTTTCGTTCATCTCCTGAGGATAGCTTATAATCACATTTACCTTAGGTCTATTGTTTGCGTCGAGCACTATCAGTAGATTCTTCCCTTCAGTTCTCACAATTTTTTTTATGTGCGCCTTTGTTTCTGGGGATAGTTTTGCGAATGCATTATAACACATTTTTGATGTTCCCATGAAGTAGGGATGTAGGGTTCCCCATCAATTTTTGACATTCATTTTTCTCTCTCTTTTGATTGTACCTTTTGTTCCGAGGTAGTTTCCAAGGAGGCGTGTAGCTGAGTCATCCATAATGGTAATCTGCTGATGCTCGGCTCACAGTCCATGGGCTGTGAGTCTGTGCTGATAGTTTCTACTGATTTGCCCTNCTAGATATTATAATATTAACTGGGTATAGCAAAACTTAACTGCCAATTTTGCACTGAAATCGATTATTGCAATTAGCCGTTTGCATGTAAACAAAACTTAGGAAAAAGGAACGACAAACATTGCTTAAAAATTAATTCTGTATAAAATGAAATTTGTTTATTTTAATTTGTATATGTATTTTTACACGTTCTACAAATCTGGAGTTACACTAAAAAATTGACAAGTTTTTAGACAAATTTCATTTAAAAATTTTAAATTAAATTGTTTTTAATTTCTTTTACTGTAACAATTTATTTACCTTTTTAAGGAAATAATACTTTCCTGCATATCCATGTAATAAATCCCTTAAAATAAGCGGTAGTCAATATATATAATGTTTGTAGTTTTATTTAATTATCTTTAAATGTATGTTTGCTACAAGGCATTCTCAGGTGGCCTGAATACCAGGTGAAAAAATATTGGTATTTAGAATCATTATAATACTATTCTTTAAGTAACAAAATTTCAGAAGTTCTTCCTACGGACACCATTAATTTAGTAATATAAATATTGCCATAATTATTACCAGGATTGCAATGATCGTCCTTTTATCATTTAGAGAACATCATTTCTTATATATTAAATTACAAAAATTCTCTGTCGACAAAGTAAGTGTGAGTTTTCAGAAACACTCTTTGCTCGTTGCAGACAAAATTTAGATTTTGGAAGTATTGCACCAGCCAACAATGCAGGGCTGCTTAAATTCAAAGAGAAGGTTTTTGTCATTGCAAAGTTTGTTTTCAAGTAAATTTTTTCTTGTATTTAAAATACTGATTAAAACATTTGGCCCAAGCTCTTCTCGGCCAAAATCACTATGCGGAAAATCCGGTCTAAGCCTGGCTCTGCCCAGCCCGACCCAACTTTAGGCCCAATTCTGGGGGCTGGTCAAGCAGTAACGCAATTTCATTTTCACTGTCAAATTGGATGCTACTCATTGAATAATGATTTATTTTTTTTATTGAAATGCGTCATGTGTGACTCTAGTAGTTTCATCAATAAAACATTTTTTTGAGAAATTAATTTTTCTTTGAGTTATGAGCACAAGACTAGTTGGTAAAGGAATTTCAAAAGTTAACATCACTTTTACAAGTACATGTATGTTCCATTTACATCATAACTTACTGTTCCTCTATAAAATACAAATATGATAAAGGTTGTATTCATTTAGGTTTAGTACACTATCTTATCACCAAATATTGGCATAGTTAAAATATTAATTCTATTAAAAACTAAGAAACTAATTGGTTCTACATGGTAACGGAGTTTCAATGGCCCTGTTACCAGGCATAGACTCTACTTTTTACTATTTTTTTTCCATCATTTCCCATTCATGTGTTAATTTTACTATAATTAATGTTTTAGGTGCATATAAATATGTATATGTGTAATGAGGAACAGCATAGCTTCAATTTTAAAACGTAAATTCTAACTATTGCGTGACTAAACCCACGTGTTATCCAAAAAGAATTATGCAAACATACCGACATATAAGCATTTTTAGTTTTTTAGTAGTAATGCAATAGTTTGAAAATTAACCATCAGCATAAGAAACATGTCAATGATGGTAATGCAATTATCAGCTTGTGCAATAATTCAATTTTTCATGCATTTATAATGGGTTATCTAAATTGTGCAATTAAGACAAGCACTAAATGTTTCAAAGAAAATTCCATGTTATTGTTGCAGCAACTTTTGGTGAAGACATGTATGCAGAAATAGTCCTATGTGGACAGAGTATAAACAGAGAACTTTTTATGGAGTTTCTGAAAATATGCACAGAAATTCAGTCATTTGACAAACTTGTTTGGATGGTGAGGCAGCTGGTTGATTCACGATAATGCAATGCCTCATGTGTCCCAATTAGTGAAAGAATGTTTGAATTCAAAGGGACAAAGAAACAAGTGACAGGCTTCATATTCACCTGATTTCAATCTTGAAGATTACTGGTTGTACACACAATTGTAAAACTTGTGCAGTATGCACAGTTTTGTGGATAAATAAGAATTCAAAGATTTCCTTTTTGGTGCTTGGCACTTTATTGACAAATGTAAATTTCTACAAATTTTTGACCAATTGAAATAGAATTTTATATGTGTTATCAACGTATTAGGTGACTATGTATAAATATGTGGCGCTTTACATTGTTATAGTTTATCTAAAATGTCTGGGGAACAGATTCTCATTACTTTCTGAACACACCAAGTAATAAGTACAAAAAATGTCTTGAGAGAATCACTACTTAATAATTTACCAATGTTCTCCTTAGTCTGTCTGGCTATTGAGTAGCTGACAAACAACTATTTATCTATGATTGCTGTCGCTCAGCTAGGTGATGCTGTAAGTTATGACCATTTTGGTGTTAGAAGCCAAGGTAGCGTTCTAGCAAAAATGCACTCATGCCTTTCAGGCTTGCAGAAAATTGGCACATGCAATCTTTTAAGTAACTAAGTGTAATACTTCAAAAAAGTTAGATACTGATAGAAAGGTTGGCACATCCTATTTTTCTGTGAGTGCAAGTACATGTTGTAGCTTAAGTGCAGTTTGGGATTACTGTCTGACATAGAGAAAGGTGGAATAACAAAGTTATCACAGCAATGATGTCGTACTTGCCAACTGCTGTTAACAATCACTTAGCTAGATGATACTGTAGGCTATTTGGTAGCCAAGGTAGAATTCTAGTACGGAATTTTTTAACTTAGAGAAGGTGATTTTCTTTGTGTGAGTGTGGGCACACACTGTTACGGTAACCAAGATATCTTAACATACGCTTATTGCTATTGACAAAATTATATTCTAAACTTAATCAAAACAACCTAATGGGACTTTTCTAGATGAAATTTTTAATTTACAGTCAATTGAAATTGATTGAATATTTTAAAAGCAACTATAATCAATCAAAAAGGCAGATGCACAGCATAAACGATTTTGAAAAGCATGTCAGTATATTTATTCAGGGACAACTTAATATACATCTTTTAAAGTATTAATCACTCTTGCTCAGAGTAGCATGAATCCTTAATTGCTAATCTAAAGATTAAATATTGTTTATTCAGATAATATTTTCAATTAGCAGACTGGTTATTATCTGAATAGCATTAAGAATAATAACAAATAACTATATTTTTCTTTCAACATAAATACTTTCAATTTTCTTTTAAACTTAATTGCACTCCTAACAAATAACTATAATATTTACAAAAAAATAAGACTGCAAAATCTGTTCTGTTCAGCCTATGGAAATTTATTGCGCGTTATTGTATAATCTTTGTTGTAAAATTTGAATCCTAACCATGTTTTACCCAAAATGATTTTTTTCAACATAATACTTTCCATTTTCTTTTAAACTAAATTGTACTCTTAATCATTTTTATTTCATTTGGTAATTGATTCCAATTGCAACTTGCAACATTAATAAAAGACTTGCTTGAATTTTTTACAAAATTTAATGCTAGTATAGTTATTGCTTCTTTTATTGTGCATATGACAACATTTTTATAGATGATATTCAATTATAAGGAGGTAATTCATTTGTTATTTTAAAAAACCTTATCAAAATATTAAAAATAAAAAGTTGATTTGGAAACAGCATTGAGGACAAAATGTAGTTTCTTGTTTTGCGGAGTTTTTCTGACAAAAATTCAATGTCCATTTTACATGTATTGTAAGTTTTGTTACTAATGATTCATTTAAACTTGAAAAAAGTGTATTTGCATAATTAAGATAATTCATGACTAAATCATGAAATAATTGAATCATATTGTCAAGAGGTAAATTTTCAGCTATGTTTGATGTTGTTTTGATACTCATTGCCATGAGCTTTAAGATTTCTTTTACTTGCAGCTTGGATGTTAATTTTGAGTCAATAGTTATGCCTAGATATTTGAAGGATTCTTTAGTGAAGATTGAGGCGTTATTACAAGTAAGTGAAAAATTTGATAGTAATACACTATTCAATGAAAATTCAGGATGCAAAATTCAGTTTTCCACAGTTGTTCAATTTGTGCATGTTAAAATATTTACTCCATTTTTCAAAATTTTGTTCTACATTGTTTATTGCTTAATTTAAGGATGTATTTCCATTAAAAATGCATGTATCATCGGCATATTGTATCAATTGACAATTCCTATATTGCTGCATGTCGTTTACATATATGTTAAAAAGTAGAGGTCCAAGTATGTTATCCTGTAGTACTTCGTTTTTTATAGATATCCAATTAGAGAAAGAAGTATTTAATTTGACACACTGAATTCTGTTAATTAGATAACGAGATATTAATTTAAAGCTACTTTCAGAAAATCTTAGCTTTTCTAATTTCATATATAAGAGATCATGATTAATAGAGTCGAAAGCTTTTGAAAGATTGCGACAGGTCACAGCAACAAATTGGTTAGAGTCAAGAGATGATCGCCAATTTTCAGTAGCATACAAAAAGCATCATCAGTTGAAAAATTCTTGATGAAACAAAATTGTGTTTTTGACATTAATTGGTGTTTTGAGAGGTGGTCACTTATTTGATTATGTAGGAGTTGTTCGAAAATTTTACTTATTGGCGAAGTAATTGAGATAGGCCTATAATTAATAGCTAAAGTTGAATCATTCTTTTTGAAAACTTGAGTAATATATGCTTGTTTCAAACAAGTTGGAAAATTGTTTTGTTTTAAGGATTCATTGAAGATGAAATTTAGAGGTTCAGTAATTATAGAGGCGGTTTGCTTTTAAATTCCAGGAAGGAATTTTAGTTCAACTTCTTCAAGAGAATGGCAAAAGCAACAGAAGAATTTTGAAATATGGATGAAAGTTGTTTTTTTCCTACATTCTTAATTAATCTGAAGGAAGAGGAGAAATGTGGATTCTCACATTTCTGCTATCATATGTTGGAAGTCATAAAGTTCCTGAAATTTGTTACAGGATGCATCATTCATGGTTGGCCAGAAAGCTACCCATGTAGTCTAACAGGCGCAACAAGAATAGCACAATTAAAAGTTGCTGCTGATAAGGTTGTCAAAGACTTAGGATCAATTTGTCTTGGGGCCATGACATAACTATACAATGTAGCTAATATTTAGTTTGTTTAAAATAATATGTTTAGAAATTGATTAAGTACATAGTGTTTCCAGATAAATTGCCTTGTTGCATATGTATTGCTTTAAAATGGTTGCCACTCAGCAGCAATTCAAAATATTAAAGTGGGGATGTTGCAAAGGTGTCATATTATTGAATTATTTATGCTAACTTGCATTTAGAGTTAAGCATGCAGAAGCAATTACAGATGAATATATAACAATCATCATTGTACCACCAGAAGTGCACTCTCTTTATATTTCTAATGGGATTTTTTCTCAAGGATATTGAGAAAACCATGAGCACACTGCCAAGATTTGAGACTTCCAAAAATTTTGTTGGAGTATTATGCATAAGTAGAACATATAATATTTGGTCCTTAATATAATCCAGTTCAGAGTGGCTATTGATCAGCTCATAGCAGTTGCAGGAGGGACATTGTCCTTATCACATGGTTGAACTGCTGAATACTTGAGGGAGCTTATGGCCCATTTTAAGATCAATGGTAAAATTCTTACTTAAATTATATGGTCAAGGTTGTGGCCAGGAAGTTTATTTTGTAGTAAGTGCATTGCTTTATTGAAAACAAAAGCTCTAATGCTAATTTAAATAGAACGATTACTACTCTAGTTGTATCTGCCTTAAACAGCATAGTTAGTTTAGTCAAACTAAACTCCATATTTATATGAAAAGAATAGAAATCAATGGATCATTGCCATTAAAGGAGATACAAAGCAGTGTGCACTACTTATTGGAGCACAATGAGAGTACAGCTAAGCATATATATATATATATATATATATATATATA
>CABFPE010000294.1:212838-232543 GCA_900660155.1 Hofstenia miamia
TATATATATATAGCAAAACATTGTGCATGATTGCAGAATTGCACCCTAGCCATTTCTCTAGCAAAATAAAAATTTGGTGAACCAAAGCTATGTCTGCCCACAATAATTACTCCATCTAAACTAGGGCTTGCAGAGATGGAGGAGGACATTGATTGTAAATCTTTATTATTTTATATATGATTGCTCTATGCTTTAGATGATGACATTGATAGTGACTTTGCAGCTCTGTGATTGTCATAGGAAGATATGGAACTCTTGCATTGCAATGAAGTTTTTCAACAGAACATTAACAGAATGCCCAAAAAATTTGCTCCTTACTTCAATGCATTCTATAGTAACTTTGAAGGGGACTTTAAGAGGAAATCAGCAATTGGTAGAAATGACATTAGTAGTTATAATAAGTGAGGGCCCTCTCATTGGGACACCCTGAAGTTCTCGTAACACTTAGCTGACTCAGTGATTTCAAGGACCAGTTAAATTAGTGACTCACATACTTGATATTTTTAAGTGTATCACCTAATGGATTTCAAGGAGCATTTTAATTAGTGATTCACCACTTTTATGACATTTGTGGGGTGATTGATTTTTGCAAAGATTCATATAGATGTTGGGGCCAATTTAGTTTACAATGATTCATATACACGTTGGTGCTAATTTAATTTAAAATCGCATGTTTTACTATAGTGACTGATTTATATGGCTAATTTCATTAAATGTTTTTTGTTAATATACACAGCTATATCCCACGTTAAGCACACTTACACTCATTTGCATACATTGGGTTTACATCACACTTGTGATAATGCATTGCTGGCTAATTTATCCATAAAAATTCCTGATGGTTCAACTGTTTACAGTGTATAATGTTTAACACATTTCTAGCATTAATTGTAAAAAGCTGCATCTTGTTTTTTTCTCAATACACAATGCTATTGCACATTATATTTTTTGATGACTAATTTTCTATAATTTCAAGTGTTTAAACATTTAACTCGTTTTTTGCTAACTTTCAAAAAGACTACACTTCATTTTCAAACACACTATTTCCTTTACAAAAACGTCATTTTGTTTCTAAGCAACCAAACTATTTTAACCCACTTTGATAATACAAGTGGAAAATATTAAACATAAGGTTAAACCAAAAAGAGATTTGATAAGAGTAAAAGCAAATTTATTGCTGAAAAAAAAATAACAAAGAAGATACTACAAACTAAAATATACATATATATATATATAAAATGTACAAAATCAATAAATATGCACAATTACTTAAGGGGCACTAATTTTAGATATACGGACTCCATGCATGTAATTGATTGGAAATGCCCAATAACGATTGTTTTATCAATAAGTAATTCCTAATTTTTTTTCTTAAAATGCTTATAATTTGGTTCCATTTTTGTAGTAACATCTAGATTATTCCACAATGCGCAGGAATTAAATGTAAAAGAGTCCTGTCTGTTAATTTTACTGAAAATTTTACTTGTTCTTTGATTGAGCTGAATATATTGTTGTAGAAAATTTAGAGAATTGCATTCATTTATAAACTTATGAGTTAAACACAAAGATTGTTACTGAATAGAATAAAGTGGAGACAAAATATTATAAGATAATCGAAGTTCATGGACTGATTGATGCTTATCAATAAAATTTAGTGACCTTAAGGCCCAATTATATATTCTTGCTAAGGATGACCTATTGTGAGCGTTGATACTTTGAAATAAAAAAGAACAATAATTAAATTGACTTAAAACTAATGAGTGTATTAATTTTGCATGAAATGATTTCCCTATATGCCTAAGATGAAATAAGTATTTTACACGAGCTGTCATTTTTCGTAATTTTATGGAAAGGAATTCATTAAATTTCATTTCTTTGTTGGTCACTACTCCTAGATAATTAACAGAATTGCTTTGCTTAATTTCATTATCACATATCGTAATATTAATATTTTCGGAAATTTTTTATGATCCTTTGGTGAAAAGATGATAAATTGTGTCTTATCTGCATTAATTTTCAATTTATTTATATTAAAATATACAATTAGGTCTTTGATGTCTTTGGTTAATTGTCTGGTCACTTCATAAGGATTTGAGCTGTTCTTAGTACACATGTATCATCGTCATATTGATATATATAATAATAAAATGTTTTAGAATTTAGTAAAAAATGCATTGTCTAGTATAAATATTAAAAACAGAATTCGTCATTTTCTGAAATAATAAACTGATAAATTTAAGTAAATGGGGAAAACCCACATCATGTGAAATATAGACTTACATGTTAAAATCAAAACATGGATTTATGCATAAAGGCGCAATTTTATTTCCTAAAATTATACATGCAATGTTATTAATATAATTTATACATACACTTGCACTTCAATGTACAATATTATTATATAGTAGGTTCTTCTCTTTGCATTTCTTTTTGGTTTATATGGGTTTTTAGGGTTGTACACATTTGCTGACTGTTACATCTTTTTTTGGCTTTGCACTCAATGTTTTAGGTTGTACATGTTTGAAGACTGTTACACATTTTCTCAACTTACACAGCTCTTTTCAGCTTTATTTGGTTTATGACTTTTGCATGGTTGTATACATTTACATGGCTTTTCTGCTTCCCACCAATTTGCCAACTTTGCACGTTTTTCAGCTTTATTTGGTTTTATGACTTTGCATGGCTGCATACATTTACATGGCTTTTCTGCATTGTAGTTTAATGGGTGAATATGATGACACATTCATTTTTAATAGTTGATGATGATATTTCAATCTATAGATATAATTTCCAATTGGTAAATTTATAAACTCCACGATGCATTCACCATTCTAAATGCACAATTGTTTGTAAATAGTGTATTATTCACACGTGAAAAATACAAACTCATGGTATTTAAAAGATAGAAAAATGCAAGTAAAATTTTACAAATTGAGATAATGTCTATAAATTCATCTTGTTAGATTAAAAAAATAATTCCATTCAGTCAATTGCAGGTTAAGCAAAAGCAATTAAAAAATTTTAGTTCTAATAATAATTCAAAATTCATAATTTAGTTGTTAGTTAAAAATAAGAAATTAAGCAAAATAATTCCATTCAGTCAATTGCAGGTTAAGCAAAAGCAATTAAAAAATTTTAGTTCTAATAATAATTCAACATTCATAATTTAGTTGTTAGTACAAATTAAACAAAATAATTCCATTATTGTGTATGCTGGGAAGTGAAATATTACATCAATGTGTATAACTGAATAAAATAATACTGTATATAAAATTGTTTAATACAAAGTATATATGATGGAAATAGAGATAATACAAAAAAATGTAAATAGATGCATAAAACAATACCATATATAAAATTGTTTAAAAGAGTATAACATACCTGGTTATTCTTTGTAAAGATGCATTAGTTACCCAAGTTCACTCGCACATTTAAGTAGCCTCAAAGCATAGAGTTGGTTAGTCATCGAATTCCCTACTCCAAAACCCATTAGCACATTCAATTTCTGGCATGTTAAGTTAATTATCCAACAATTTACACTGGTCTTTTACAATATGCAGAGCATCACCTCAATTTCCCACACGTCAAACACTCTCTGAAGTGTACCATGGGTTCACTCAACACTTTGAATCCATCTGCTAAAAATTAATTAATTCCAGTTATACAGTAATTGTAAAAACACAAACATCACACACACTCCCACGAAATAATAAAGTGCATACTTGAAAATAATTCCTTTTTACTAAATAGGGGTAATAAAACACTTGAGAAAATGAAATAGAAAAATGTGAAAGTGTGTGATAAACTTAAAATGAAATATATAACACTTAAAAGAAACGTGAATTATTTGAAACTTTGTGCTTGGTTTTTAAAAAAAATATATAAGTTGACGATTTTTTCCATTGATAGATATCACCTCCAATTGTTAAATTTGTAAGCCCTGTGATGTGTTCACTGTTCCAAATGTATAAATGTTTGTAAATAGTGTATTATTCACATGCAAAAATACACATGCATGATATTTAAAAGATAGAATTTTCAGGGAAATTACAAACTAGGAGAAAATGTTCGTCATACTTAAACATCATAGTTAATATGGTTTTATGCATAGAGGCGATTTTTCGTTTCCTAATATTGTACATGTAATGTTATTAATATAGTTTATACACACACGTGCATTTCTATATACAATATCATACTAGTTTTTACATGGCAATCTTCTTCTCTATGCATTTTATTTTTGTATGTACAGATTTGTCATGACTGTACACATTGTAGACTTTTGTTGAATTTGGGGAATGTGTACACATTTGCAGATTGTTAAATCTTTTGTCAACTTACACACCTTTTTCAAATTTATTTTGTTTATGGGGTTTAGCATGGCTGTATGCATTACATGGCTTTCCACTATTCCATTGTTTTCCATCTCCAAATTAGTCGCAATTCTTTACCATGCTCCAACTTTGTTCTAAACTTATAAACTTGTAAAAGCATGCAGTGAGCTATACATTAAATTCAAAAGCATTATGCCTACAAAGAATTTGAGTTCTAATAATTCAATAGGCATAATTTAAATACACCAATAATGCATAATGCAGTTTTAAAATAAAAACATGTATGATGGAAATAGAGATAATACAAAAAATGTATATAGATGCATAAAACAATACCATATATGAAATTGTTTTTAAGTGTGTACAATGTAAAGAGATAATACATCAACTAACATAGATGGATAAACCAATAATGCATACATTCATTTATAGTAAAATCATTAATTAGAGTTCATGTACACTGATATGAAACAATCAACTACATGGCTGAATAGTAGAGGTGGAGAAATCTACATGATAAATATTTTGTAATAATCATTAACAAACATTTATGAAAAAATTTGAGAGCTAGAAACCACTAAGAAATTTTGTAAAACAAGTACAAACAAATAATGTATCTTCCTAATAAAAAGTAGAGAAAATAACATTTACAGTATAGTTCATTTTATAAATTACACACTTTTGGGAATAAATAGTATTTGCTCAAGTGGTAATGTATTCGAAAAGTATCATTTTCCTTTATACAATGAATAAATAAACAAATGGTGACAGTACTTTACCCCACAAGTTCTCACATGTCAGTTGTTTGGCATGGATTAAATGACACAAATCTTGTTTAAAGGCATTGAAGTTTCTAACATAAATTAATTGAAAAAGCATAATTGAATAAACAAGAAACCAACTTTCACAATTAAACTCTCCACAAGGAAAAATTTTTTCATTAAAAAAGCACATTGTTCTTGTTAAAATGATGGAATTTTCACCATTTTTGCATGATATCAGGCTTTATTGAAATTATACATATATTTCTAAGATTGGAGTAAAGTAAACATGGATAGTTGTAAAAATGATATTACACTTGCCCACTAATTGTTAAGATCTTTACCACAAGTTTAGGTAAACTATTGATGATTGGATCAAAATGAATTAAGTTATTTTTGTTTGGTTTATATGCTAAAAGTTTTTAATAAATAATATGCACTTTGAACACTTTTTTCAATTTAAAATTCAGTGATGACTGCAAAATCTACCAAAGATACACAGAGCAAACGAGACTACATCTAACAGCCAAAAACATTTGTTTTAAAGCCTACATTACCAAATACTGTGTATTCCCTAAAGACTATTGGCAAAGTAGTTCAACCTGAAGTAGTCAACAGTCTCAACAAAATTTCTGAAGAATGCCAGATAAAATATATCCCTGTTAGAGAATTAAAAATCAGTGATTGGCAAAAAATAATTAACAGATATAGTCTTCACACAAAGTATGGCCCTGTAGTAAAATTTATACTGGGAAATGGTAAATGCTTCTTCCTACCTAAATGTTATGCAGAGAAAGCTACAGGGGAAAAGTACAAGATGCTTATCAGACTTAAAGTCTGACATGGCAAAGATAAACCAGCAATATATCTGGTTGGCAAATCACAGACTGTATTCAGATTTAGTGCATAATTATAATTTAGAATAAATATATATGTACCAGTGATTTCTATTTCAATTTTTAAAAAATTACTACTTACTAGTGAAACAAAAACTTGATTTAAGAAACATGTGGTAAATTTCTAGTGTTTAAAAATTTATAACTATTTAAAGATATAAATGTATTTTTAAAAAATACAAGAACAAACAACTTACTTTTAAATGCAGAACAAAAGAAATTAGAATGGCGTTTCCAATGGGTTTTTTTTAAAAATGTATGAATGACATTTGAAGTAAATAAAATTTTTTATCAATTAAAACTGAATTTCTATAAAATTTAAAACTTGATAAAAAAATATAAAGGCAAAACAAATAAACATTTGTAATAACTTGACATTGTTAGACCAAATGTGAATGAGCAAATTAAGCTCATATTCATAAAGCAAATTGTGCTTATGATTGCAAATTTTTTGCAAGAGAAATTTTATTTACTATTTCACAAATGTGGATATGTTTATCAAAAATTTAATTATAAAGTTATATTCATTTGCTCATAAGCTTTCTAACTGAGCAGTTTACCCATTTTTTGATGTTTGAAGCCATGAAAAGCAAACATGTATTATTTGAGGTACACAGGAATGCCTTCAATGTTTACTACATCAAGAAATTGTTGATTTTAATTGAAGAAAAACTCTACTTTCTTACAGTATGCCACTCAAAGACAGTGTTTAACTCTTTCCCATCTCACATACAAAAGGCTTTTAACTGGTATCAGCATAACTTCCATCATATTGGGTTTACAGAAGGCAATCTGACAAGTGAAAGAATGCTTCAATTTATCAAATCACTAAATTTTTCAACATGAAAGAACACAATGTTTTAGGGATGTGATGCTATGAACTGCAAATTTCTTAACTGAATAATCTCACAACCAGTAGAAAATTTATTGAACTTTGGATATCAGTTGCATAAAAGACTATTACAGATCTGTACATCAAATAAAGACATACAGTATATTTGCTATTATTAGTAAATGTAAATATAAGAAATTCATTGTAAAGTCTCTACCACAAAGTGAAATACAGAGCAAGTGATTTATTTTTACTACATTTCTTAAAACCATTATTTATTTAATTGTTGTATAAAGGAAAATGATATTTTTTGAATACATTAACACTTGAACATATACTATTTATTCCCAAAAGTGTGTAATTTATACAATGAACAGTACATTAAATGTTATTTTCTCCATTTTTTAAATTTATAATGATTTGAGCTTATCATAATTGTTTGCTACATGTAGAAAGACTGGAAAAAACAAGTATGAAATGGTGTTTATTCTTTTCAAAAATTTAATTATTTACAAAATTGTAATATGATACATCTTCTTTCATTTTGCATAAATACTAAATTCCCTTTGAGAAAGAGTTTTTTGTCTACCATGTGTTTGTAATTCTCGCAAATTGTATCTCACTCAGGGCCCCTATTTTGATTTATTTATATTATTTGGCACTATAAATTAGTATTACGTCATAGTGATGTTGTGATTGTTGCTATCAATTTATTTGTATCAATTTGTTCTATTTACAAGTGCAGTTATTTTATTATTTGTCCCCTCCATCCAATCTTATGTGTTATTGCTTGTTTAATTTTGCAATGGAACTCATGTGAAGTTTGTAAACATATACCAGGTAATAATTCACAAGATTGTTATAAATATGTGAGAAGCCTGTAGCAAATGCACAATAAAATTTATTCTTGCTTTGACATCATTTGCTTTTGAATTTTATTACTAACCCCTTTTAGATTCTTAAAGGATTTTGATTAAATAAATTTTAATTAAGATCCACCAACAATTTGGGAGACAATGCTCTGTGTCTGGTGTGACAACTAGCCCCTTAACAGATGACAGCCCAAATTGTGGTTGCCTTAAGTTATGGCTATGTATATGTGTAGGGAATAACAACTTTTACTTTGATCATTTCATTTTGTACATGTACTTAAACATCACACTGCAAATATAATAGGCCATTGGAGAAATTGAATGCATGGTAACTAAATGCCTTTTGTTTTATTATTTAAATGGGCTGAGATAATAGAACTCTGAGCTAAATTGTTTATTTGAGTAGAAATTAATACTAGAGACACACAATTAGCACCTTGGTGAGTAAGGATTTCTTCATTGATATGGCCTTGGTGTGATGCCATGTGAATTGGTTGCTGCTAGAAGTCTATTCTCTTTGGATAGTTTCTGTCTTTCTTTACTGAATCAGTGAACCACCAATGTTCTATTTTTGCTAGAATACAGGTTGCTCTCTAAAATGGTAGCCTCTGCAACCTTTGTTAACCTTTGAGTTTCTCATTGGAGTAGCCAGAGGCCACCTGTGATTCTAAAATAGCACTTGGGTAGAAAATAGTAGAATCCATTCTCAAGCTTAACTTTTAATACACTTCAAATTTTGTTTTTAGCTGTACCATGTCTGTGATTGTAAGCCAAACTTTCTTTGGTAAATTGCTAGCCAAACATGTGCTTGCAAAGGTACACTGTGAATTGACATTGTTTAAACACTGCAAAACATTATCCATGTTGTCATGTGGTATAGAACTATTATTAATCAGTGGGCATCTCCTCTTTTGTTGGTGACAATTCTTTTCTTTAATATTATTTTAATATTTAATATTATATTATTATAATATTATTTTGTTTAGTTTCTTATTTTTAACTAACAACTAAACTATGAATTTTGAATTATTATTAGAACTAAAATTTTTTAATTGCTTTTGTTTAACCTGCAATTGACTGAGTGGAATTATTTTTTTAATTTGTTATTTTTAACTAACAAGATGAATTTATAGACATTGTCTTCACTTCGTAAAATTTTACTTGTATTTTTCTATCTTTTATATACTATGGGATTGTATTTTTTGCATGTGAATAATATACTATTTACAAAAAATTGTACATTTAGAATGGTGAATGCATCATGGAGTTTACAAATTTACCAATTGGAAATTATATCTATAGATTGAAAAATCATCATCAACTATGAAAAATGAATGTGTCATCATATTCACCCATTAAAGCTACAAAGCAGAAAACCCATGTAAATGTATGCAGCCATGCAAAGTCATAAAACCAAATAAAGGTGAAAAATGTGCAAAGTTGGCAAATTGGTGGGAAGCAGAAAAGCCATGTAAATGTATACAACCATGCAGAAGTCATAAACCAAATAAAGCTGAAAAGAGCTGTGTAAGTTGAGAAAATGTGTAATAGTCTACAAACATGTACAACCTAAAACATTGAGTGCAAAGCCAAAAAAAGATGTAACAGTCAGCAAATGTGTACAACCCTAAAAACCCATATAAACCAAAAAGAAATGCAAAGAGAAGAAGCTACTATATAATAATATTGTATATTGAAGTGCATGTGTATGTATAAATTATATTAATAACATTGCATGTATAATTTTAGGAAATAAAATTGCGCCTTTATCCATAAAACCATGTTTTGATTTTAACATGTAAGTCTATATTTCACATGATGTGGGTTTTCCACATTTACTTAAATTTATCAGTTTATTATTTCAGAAAATGACGAATTCTGTTTTTAATATTTATACTAGACAATGCATTTTTTACTAATTTCTTTAAAATTCTAAAGCATTTTATTATTATCAAAGTCTTTTTGCTTTAACCTTATGTTTAATATTTCCTACTTATATTATCAAAGTGGGTTGGTTCTTAAATCTGTCAATTCATAATCTTATGGCTGTCAGAGTTTATCTTACAACTGTCAGAAAAAGTAGTTATTGTTTAAAATGAGCTTTATTGGGACATTGCTTAAGAGACATCTAGATAAAATAGTATCTATTTGAGAAAGGCATTAAAATAACATTTCACTTGCTTCCTACATATATCATTTTTTAAATTTTTCAAAGGTTTCACATTAATCAATTACTTAAACTTCAAAAGGTATTTTAATATTTTTAATTATTTTACTATTTACCATATTGATAATGCTTTTTGATTAATGCTATTGGATAAGAGTGATTTCCATAGTTACATCTTTTCTGACAGCTGTAAGATAAATTCTGACAGCCATAAGATTATGAATTGACAGATTTAATAACCAACCATCAAAGTGGGTTAAAATAGTTTGGTTGCTTAGAAACCAAATAACATTTTTGTAAAGGAAATAGTGTTTGAAAATGAAGTGTAGTCTTTTTGAAAGTTCCCAAAAAATGAGTTAAATATTTAAACATTTGAAATTATAGAAAATTAGTCATCAAAAAATATAATGTGCAATAGCATTGTGTATTGACAAAAAAAACAAGATGCAGCTTTTTACAATTAATGTTAGAAATGTGTTAAACATTATACACTGTAAACAGTTGAACCATCAGGAATTTTTCCAAGTGTAAGCATGCATAACGTGTGATATAGCTGTATATATTAATAAAAAACATGTAATGAAATTTGCCATATAACTCAGTCATTATAGCAAAACATGTGATTGTAAACTAAATTGGCCCTGACATGTATATGAATCTGCAGGAATCACTAATTAAAATGCTCTTCTAAATCAATTAGTTGATACACTTAAAATGTCATATATGTGAGTCACAAATTAAACTGGTCCTTGAAATCACTGAGTCAGCTAAGTATTATTAGAACTTCAGGGTGTCCCAATGAGATGGTCCCTCACTTATTATAACTACTGACATTTAAAAGGTCTGCCAAAATATAACTTGAAAAATATACAAGCCATTGTTAAATTTCTAATTAAACCATTTAGCTTTATTTGTTTCTTATTGTGTGTATCAGTGAAAGGAATGCTTACTTGTAGTGCAATTAATGCAGTGGGAATGAATGATTATGAACCAAAGTAGTGCTTGTATGCCAAGTATTGAATGAAGTTAAATTGACATGCATATGACAGATTAAGGCATTCTTGTTAGGCTCATTGATGATTGAAGAGTATAAGCTTAGACACTCCTTCTAGAGTAAAAATGTACACTTAATCAATTTTAACTTAGACTAGTATTTAATGATTTTTGTTGGATTTATTATCAATTTCATTATTGTAGGTCACCAAAAATATGGCATAAAGCAATTCAGCAAGTTAAAATGTTTGGCTTTTGACCTGAGTGAAATATTAAAATAATTTGAATTTAGGTTGATCATCTGGTCTAACAGAAACTTAAGCAGTACACCTGTTAGTGATTTTTTAATACCTGTAAATTGTCATTGAAGAATAAACCATGTCAAAACAATTTGTAACATTAAATTCTTATTGGAGAATGGTCTTATATTCTTATATTAGTTTCAGAATGAATTATCATTGTTTATGATTAGCTAATTCTCTTTATGACAATGGTGGTGGTGTTTAACTGAAGGCTACCTAAGGTGCTTACTAGATCAAAACAGAAATTAAGAAAATGGTGATTGATTATCCTTTCTTTGAAATTTACATAAACAAACTTTTATTGCTTATTGTGGTGTCAGTGAGAAATCAGCATGCATTCCTACTATTCTATCTTATTGAGAGTTTTGAGCTAATGTGTGGATTGACCAATGCTACAATTAATTAACTAACTTCTCCTGCTATTATATCTTTTCCTAATAAAAGTTAAAAGTAACCAGGAGATCATGTTAGGGAAGAGTGGCCAAACTTGGCTGACCTGATACATATAAACTTTTAGAAGAGTCACATAAGACCCTAATTAGATTAAGAGTAAAGAAGCCCTAACTCTTGGGTGCAGTTGGTAAACCTAAGTGCTAAGTAAAATAACCTATGTTCAGTGTGTTCCTCACCTTGTGCAATTTAGGTGAAAGCATTAATAACAAATTTAAGAATGAATGACAAGCAGTATGAAAGCCCTAGCTTTATACCTAACTATGCAGTTGAAAATTTGAAGCACATAATTTAGTAAAAAACAAAACAGGAGAAAATATAAGTAAAATGAATTTACTGAGAATAAATCAAAGAGATAATAAAATGAACAAAACTTAGATAGACATAGACAAAATTAACCAGTATCTGTAAATAAAAACATACCATGAAAATATATGTGGCAGGTACAATATTGGTTTCTGCTTCAATTTTACTGCATGTCAGAATTAGCAGAAATTCAAACAAAAAAATATAAAGAGCACCATTTTCATTTTGCCAAATTATGATTGGAAGTAATTCATAACAATAAAATTGAAATTGTAATTAAATGAAATAATGAAAGTGCCAAGCATGTAGAAATCTCATCATGCCACACTAGCATATTTTTTTTGCATTTTGAAATAATATTTGAAGGGTGATTAATGAAATATTATTGTGGATAATAATGCAAACTAATTATAAGTTAATTATTAGTAAATCAAAATATTACACATCAGAACAACAAATGCACAAAGAAAGACAGAATTTGGCATACAGATGCATCAAATTAGATGCATCAAATTACAGTCTTGGTATTGTCCATCCCAATGGTCATCAATTTTCTTATAAAGCAAATACAATTCTTCACATTTTTTGTAAAGAGCTCCAGGCAGCACTAATAGCATTATCTATGGCCCATATGGTGACACCTTAATAATAGATTCCTGGCCACTCACTCAAGCTTTAAGATCAGGAAAGCTGTATGGAGGATGATATACAGAAAACGTGCTCACTACATTATTGGTTCACTTCAAGTCAATTTTAGTATATTGGGTTCCATCTGCTTCTAATATTGCTGACACCCCCTCACAGCTCTTTTCCACTGCAGCTACGCCTTTTTTATTTCCTCTATAACAATTTTTGGTGTATTTTAGTATTTTAGTGTTTTAATGTTTTTATTATCCTTTGCTCAACAAATTTTTAGTGTCAGCATGTGCTTTGCTTGATTAATTTGATTTAGTATAAAACATTCCTGTTTTTGTAAAAATTCATTTGATTCTTGTCTCCTGAAAATAAAAAATTATATAAAGAAAGATGTGCCTGTGATCAGCAGTGATAAATTGGATGGATGTATATTTAATTAAATATAAAGTGGAAAAATTGCAAGTTTCCTCTCACTTGGTGTAATGACTAATTAATTATTGTGTATTATTATGAACATGGTAAAAAATGCTTAACATGTATTTTATTAAATATTTTTTAAAGCAGTTACCAAAAGTAAAATGTATCTTATCTGTTGAAATCTGCACCACTTCAGTAAGATGAAGTTTATGTCAGCAGGCCTCCATGATGATGAGATGAAAGTATAAATATTTGCAGTTAAGCATTAGGGAACTCTAAGCTTTTATGACTGTAGATTGACAGTTTAGCTTAACCCTTTCAAGTCAGGTCATTTTTACATATGTGTATTCAGTGGGCAGGTCAGAAAAATGCGTTTTTGAAAAAACTTTAATCCAAAAAAATTTGCCAAAAATATAAAATACAGATAGAAATGACAAAAAAATCAAAAATGGTAAGTTTGAAAACAATCAGTAGTACCTTGATTCTTTGCAATCACCTTTATCAAAGCATGTGCAGCAGCATTTGGTAGGGTACCTTTTGGTTGCAGAGCATGGAATTTGCACACAGGTATGGAGGAATAGGATTGACTTGTTGGGCAGGGCAGGCAGCTTTTTAGTAGTTCCCAGACCTTTGTGAAGTGCCCTTGCAAGGGATAGTAGTGAGGTACAGAACAGTCTTTTGCAGAAATGTGAGAATATCAGCTTTTGGCTTTTTTGCTTTTCTATACTGCATAAAAGCATTGATGACAAGTTGGAAGCACAAATTCAATCCAATTTTCTTGAACCAAGTATGGAAGTGATGAACAGGATTATAGTAGTTGATCATTTGCTCCTGAACATCAACTCTGCCCATGTTTTGGTTGTAAAGGTCAATCATGGATGGTTTCTTTATAACAAATCTATTTCCACCTTTTTGTACTCTATCTTTGTCACAGAAGACAATCTGGTCTACACTGGACAGAATATAAACATCCTTTTGATCTGTGAATTTCACTGACAGAACTTCATTCTTATGCATGAAAGTGGAAGATACTGGTTTTTGTTTCACATTTTTCAATTCATTTGTGATACCATGATTTGGTCTGGTTATTCCCCTTACACCAGTTCCACATTCTTGATTCTTATTAGTCCTCATTATTTAGGAATTATGTCAGTTCTAAAGATAAAGTTGATTCATATGCTGTAGAGGAGGAAATGTGCTATACTGAGCAAGTCATAACAGTGGGTGTGTATGTTGCTGGCTGGCTGTAAATTGCTGCTTACTGTTAATGACAAGAGGGTTCTCATCACCACACATATTGGCACATACTATATGATGAGAGCATTCTTGTCATAGACTCAAAAGGGTTAACATCACTGCTGATGAACTTCATGTAGAAACAAGTGTGGTCAATGACAGCTGCTAAGTATGAAATATTGATGGTCAAAGCTAAAATACCATTGAATCTATGTATCTAATATGTTCTATAGGCTAAGACAGGCTTGTGTTAGATTCTAGAAGAGCATTTTGTGGTGTGAGGAACTTGATATCTCTAGATGGTACTGTAATTTATCAAGCAGCATTTCATTATGAGTAGTTAAGGTAGCATTCTAGGAATGATTTACTGAGTCTGTTCATTATGTGAACTACTCATACTTAATAAGTTAGTTGTGATGGGAAATAAC
Source organism: Hofstenia miamia (assembly GCA_900660155.1). NCBI lineage: Eukaryota > Metazoa > Xenacoelomorpha > Acoela > Hofsteniidae > Hofstenia > Hofstenia miamia. Next base: position 227,469 of record CABFPE010000294.1, read on the forward strand.
TGAATTTGTACAAGTATTGCTTTTTCTGGAAGAGAGGTGTGTCTTACTCTGCTTCCTTATATAGATTATTACATTAGTCCCTGGTTTGCACACATAATTTATGAGCTTGTCACCAGTGCCTTCCAGCATAGCTATCACTTTGAGCACTTTGAGGAAATTTATGTCTGAAGTTTACACATGTTCAGCTAATGCCATTTTGTTGAGTTAGGGTGACATCTGGCAGTGAATTTAAGCAATGCACATTTGTTCAGATTTTTCCCTATTTGTAGCTGTACTATAGAGAATGTGGGTTTAGCTATCTGATTTATTATTAGATGGTGTATGAAAAGTTAATGTAAAGGCTATGCCCAAATCCTCCTAGACAATGCCTCCTTTTGGTGGTTCCTGGGTATTAATAACCAACACTCAATGGGCACATTGTTGTATGGAGTCCTGCACCTACATCAGGTGATTAAATCAGAATAATAGAAGGTGCCACAATGTGTACTTTGTACATATGGGGTGGTAACCATTGAGAAGCCTATCTGTTCAGTTTTGGGTTGAGAGATATGCTAGTAATGATTGCATCTCATGGAGCAGTCATATGGAGATAACTCTTTGTCTCTGGCCTATAAGATAGGCTTAAGCAAGCATTTGCTGTGCCTTCCTGTAAGGCAGCTTTGCTGTGTCAATGTAGTTATGATCTAACATTCCTTTCATCAGAGTATCTTATTCACTAGATGCTTTGCATTCAGTGAATGTTCCCACACTCCAATATAATTTCTGGATCTTTGTAACAGCCAGCAGGTGCTCTCAATGTTTTCACCATTAGTAGCCTTAGTTGGCCAAAGTTGGAGAGATGCAACCCTCTCAACTGAAGTTCAGCCTTTGGCTTGCCTGCTGATAAGACTCAACATGGTCAGCACTGTCACCAGGGGCCACCAGAGGTTTCCCATTATCATGCTGGCCTTAGTGACACACTTCAGGGGTAAGGTTTGATCAGATCATGAATTCAACCAATCATCAGTCTCTTGACTACTTAAGCAACCCTGACCACAGCAGTTTGTTGTCATTGGAATTTGCAAACTGGGATTGACAATCATGTAACTAGATCCTACTATAGTTAGAGAAGGTGCTAGAAAGGTTTCTCCAGTCTTCGTTTGTGTGAATGTAGGCCCACAATCTCAACTTAAGATAACTGCACAAGACAACTCAATTGAAAATTTTTTTCTGCCTTAGTGCTGTAATATGTCATCAGGAACCAATTTTGACAATGTGTTAGAATGGTTACTCTGCCATTTTTTTGTTTTGAACTCTAAGGAACTTTTTTAGATGTAAGATTTTATTTGTAATCAAATAAAACTATTTACTGAGATATTAATGATTATTTTTGAAATTTCACATAGAAAATGTACAGCTTACTTGATGGGAACATAAATTTCTAATCATAGTAGACTAAGTCTAGGATCACTTTTCTAGAAGTCAAACTATAAGCTTAATCAAATAAAGGTAATTTCAGATCAATCAAAGCAATATTTGTTGAGATATTAACAATTACTTGCTCAAATATTGGATAACACAGTTAAAGGGCATCTAGATGTGGTACAGCAGCTCTAGTATGTCCTTTAACTTAGGTTAGGTATCCAATTACAGTTTTGTCATTGTGCATTTTTTCATTAATTAAAATTGGTATTAATGCTACCACCTAAATTCCTGAGATGAGAAAAGCACTGAGCTTAGGTCTTCAACTTAGAATGTAGGTTTTACTCACTGTAACTAAGAATATTAGTGTAGCATAATCCAAAGAAAATGCTGCTAATAAAAAAAGAAGAACAAATGATTAGTTGAAACTAAGATTGAATTATGATTATTTAGAAAAACAATTTAAGTTCAGTTATCAGAATTATATTTGTAAAATGCAACCAAGTAATAATATAGCAAATTAGTACTTGTTGTCAAATTTTGACAAAACAAAGGGGGCAAATTTGCTTCCATTATTCTCAGCCATTTTGGCAGACAAATTAAAGTTGAATTTCGAATGACAGGTACTTTTTCAAATTTAACTATAAATAGAGTGTAAATCAGTTTGGAATTTGTTGAAGTAAATTCTTCAAAAATCTTATTCTTAGATTTTATATCAGTTTGATTATTTATACAGAATGTCAAGCTAAATGGTAAATTCAGTAGTATTGGTTTGGGAACACATCGGGAGTGACTCGAGGGTCCTTGATCCAAACCATGAACCTGCATTTATGTTAGGTGTATGAATAGGAGTTTTTCTCCATTTAGCTGGCTATTGATTTGATCATTTACATTTAATCAATAATCAACATCAGTAAGAAAAGGCTGGATAACCTACCATAGGTTATACATATTTTATCTGATAGACTTAGGTGACCTATAATAGACTCATAAATTGACCGAGCATGTATGATGTTATTTAAATGTAAGGTAGGAAGCTGCAAGTTATTAAGTAACTTAATTATCTTAACTTAATTAAAGCCAATAGTTTTTGGTAATGGCTAGAGTAATAATTATTAAGCAGCTAGTGACATTGCAAGGTTGTGAAGTAAATTATATACACAATACAAATTGAGTTTAAGTCAGTTACAATTTGCATTGAGAACTACACTGAGTTAGGATAGGGAATACATAAGAACTTTGTTGAGCTGATGTTTGAAGCCACCTAGATCAGCTATGGAAACATAAATGAACTGATGCAGAGATCAGAGTCAGCTGGAGGCCACAGAGACACCATTCACGGAGCAGAGCTATGATGGCAGAGTACCTAAATAGTATCCAGATATTTCAGTTAAAGGAAGATTAGCAGAAATATATACAGTACATAGCTAACATGAGTACATCCCTACCCACAGTTGAAGTGAGACAATAATTTAAGAGAATCATTTAACATACATCAATGATTGGTAGCAGATGCTACATGGCAAATGTGACAGATAAAGAACAACAGAAGAAGAACAGTCAGTTCAACATCCAAACTCAGAACTTAAAGTCAACAAAGTACCAGAGCAACCAAATAGCAGAAAACATGCAAGGAAACAGATGTAATATAAAGCCAGCAATGAGTCAACAGCTACAACTACACCTAATGTAGAGCAGGGGAAAGACAATGAGTTGCACTGATCTACCAGCCACAACTACTCATAATTAAAGATTCCAAACACATGAGGAAGAAAAGGTTGTGCCAAGAAAGGCACAAACAAACCAACCCCCACCCCAAGAAGAGCACATTCAGAGACAGATGCATTCCCATAGAAATGGAAACCCTACACATGTCCCCAGAAACAGGATCCAATGAAGTTTCAAACATCCTACACCAAATAAATGAAATGGAAATGATATTGAGAGCCGAGATACAACAGTTAACAGAAAGAATGTCAACATTGGAACAAGAGAATGAGAATGCACTAAGTGAACTGAAGATTGAAATGGACAATCATCTGGATAACCAAATCAATAATTTCCAGAGAGATATCAAGGCATTAACAAATCAGCTGGCACAGTCAAACAGCTTTTCAAGAACAGAACCAGAAATGGTAGAAGATATGCCAATAATTGGAAGATGCAAATAGGCAATTAATCCTCAACAACAATATCCAAGCCCAAGAGATTGAACAGCGCAAAGATAAACTTAGATCAACAGAGTTAGACAGAGATGAAGATCATGAAAATCAGAAGAGAGAGATAGAGGATCTGAGATGGAAACTGAAAAAACTGTGAGAAGATGAAGGAGAGAACCTGAAAGTGACAGCAATGTATGAAAGAACAATTGAACAGGGAGAGGAAAGGAGCTTACAAGCATCACCCATGAATTTCAAAAAACACTTCAGAGAAATGGAAGAAGAGGAGGAACAAGAGAAAAGGAAAATTATCAACAAGATAATGAGAGTGGTGACAAGTCAACTCACAGTTAGTGAACAAATGACTAGACAAAAGAAACAGATCTATGAGAACTTGATGCTGCCAGAGAACAGTCACAATGATACAATACCATGTAAGGCAACTCTGCCTAAATTTAATGGGAAAGTGGAAAGCTACAACCCAACAATTTTGGAATGGCTGCAAATGTTTGAGATCATGATGCAGGGGAGAAAAGTGAACCAAAGGGCAGCAGCCACAAGGTTCCCACAGTACCTAACAGGAGCAGCCTCTCAACACTACTTGCTCTTGGATGCAGACATAAAACGAGATTACAAATTACTAATCAGAGACTTTGTGGACTACTATGAAAATGAAAGCTTCAAAAATCAATATTGAATCATATTGAATTCTACAAAAATACGGAAGATGGATGACATCCAAAACTATATCCAACAAATAGAGCAATTGTTGATGCTTAGTTCAAGGGAAAATAAGTATTCCAAGTATGATCTCTTTTCTCACATCTGCAAAGGCATGCCAGAGAACATCTGTACGCAATTCAAAATCAAGTGTAACATAGACAATAAATTAGAGAAAATGATTAGGAAAGCCGTAGATATACAGGCAACAATAGAGAACAACGCCCACATCTATGAAAAAGTGATATGGAACAAGGAAAAACTGACAGAATGGAGAAACAACTATAAACCTCAAATGGGGAACACCAAAGCATACAGAGAAAAGAAAGTGGAGAAATTTATCAACATAAAAAATAAGGACAGGAAACCAAAAAAATAAGAGAGAGAGAGAGATATAAAATGCTATGCCTGTGGACAGAAAGGACACAGAAAGGATGAATGCAAAAAACAAATCAATATGATTGGAGAGGAAGAAGCGTATTATGATGATGAGGATATAATCAAATCTGAATTGGAACTGGCAGAGGACCCCAAACAGAGGAAGAATCAGAGAACTAATAATGATCATGACGAACCTGGATAACATTAACATGATAATGACAATGATAAATGGGATTTTAATGAAAGCAACAATTGATACAGGAGCAGCAACATCAATAATAATGGATGAGTGCGTGACAAAACTGAGAAGATCTACAATGTTCAAGCAAAAGATTAATTAATGCTTCTGGAGAGTATATTGACACAAAAGGCAAGCTTGAGGCAATACAGATTAGAATAGCCAATACAACCTTT
>CABFPE010000294.1:238542-259234 GCA_900660155.1 Hofstenia miamia
AATAGAAGATATGCCAATAATTGGAAGATGCAAATAGGCAATTAATCCTCAACAACAATATCCAAGCCCAAGAGATTGAACAGCGCAAAGATAAACTTAGATCAACAGAGTTAGACAGAGATGAAGATCATGAAAATCAGAAGAGAGAGATAGAGGATCTGAGATGGAAACTGAAAAAACTGTGAGAAGATGAAGGAGAAAACCTGAAAGTGACAGCAATGTATGAAAGAACAATTGAACAGGGAGAGGAAATAAGCTTATGAGCATCACCCACGAATTTCAAAAAACACTTCAGAGAAATGGAAGAAGAGAAAAGGAAAATTATCAACAAGATAATGAGAGTGGTGACAAGTCAACTCACAGTTAGTGAACAAATGACTAGACAAAAGAAACTGATCTATGAGAACTTGATGCTGCCAGAAAATAGTCACAACAATACAATACCATGTAAGGCAACTCTGCCTAATGAAAAAGTGGACAGCTACAACCTGACATTTTTGGAATGGCTGCAAATGTTTGCCATTACGATGGCAGAGAGGAAGGTGAACCAAAGGGCAGCAGCTTCAAGGTTCCCACTATATTTAACAGGGGCAGCCTCTCAACATTACCTACTCCTCAATGTGGACACAAAAGGAATTTACAAACTATTAATCAGAGACTTTGTAGACTATTACAAAAACAAAAGCTTTAAAAACCAATATCAAATTATATTAAATTCTACAAAAATGCAGAAGACAGATGATATTGACACTCAGTTCAAGGGAAAGCACATATTCAAAGTATGACCTTTTCTCTCACATCTGCAAAGGGATGCCAGAGAACATCCATAGCAATTTGAAATCAAGTGCAATGTAGATGACAAACTGGAGAAAATGATCAGGAAATTCGTAGACATACAGGCAACAATAGAGAATAATGCTCACATCTATGAAAAGGCAATATTGAATAAGGAGAAGCCAACAGAATGGAGAAATAACTACAAAACAAAGACAGGGAACACCAAGGCATACAAAGAGAAGAAAGCAGAAAAGTTCATCAAGATAAAAAACAAGGATGGGAAATCCAAAAAGGTAAGAGAAAGAGACATAAAATGCTATGCTTGTGGACAAAAGGGTCACAGGAAGGACGAATGCAAAAAACAAATCAATATGATTGGAGAGGAAGAAGCGTATTATGATAATAAGGACATAATCAAATCGGAATCAGAATTGGTAGAGGATCTCCAAACAGAGGAAGAATTGGAAAACTAGTCAGAGCGCCAACTCAAAAAACCAAGCACCAATAATGATTATGATGAATTTGGATAACATTAATACAATAATGATAATGATAAATGAGATTTTAACAAAAGCAACAATTGATATGGGAGCAGCAACATCAATAATAACAGCTGAGTGCACAATGAAACTGGGATTTAAATGAGATGACTTACAGTGTTCAAACAAAGACTAATTAATGCATCTGGAGAGTACATAGATACGAAAGGCAAGATTGAGGCAGTACAGATTAGAATAGCAAACACAACCTTTGAGCAAACACTAGTGGTAATAGAAACTCACAACAATTTACTGCCCTATGAGGTAATACTAGGTGATGATTTCCTGACAAAAAATGGATGTGTAATAACAGAACGATCAAAGTATGGTAAGAGGAAATTAAAATTAAAGAACAAGAAGGAAAGCTTTCAAGGATAGTCTTTAAATTGGAGGAGGTTAAAATTTGCAACTTTATCAATGGAGCATGCATGGAGTGGGAACAGAATATATGATAACAGCAGATATAATGATTTACAACAACAAAGTGATTAATTCGAAGAGAGTGTTGATTCTTTCAAGCAAATGTGTGATAAAAAAGGGCAGAGGAAAAATCCCAATACTTAACGCAATGAATTGGAACATCAACATGAAGTAAACAAATGTAAGAATATTCAGACAGTATGTCAGATCTAGTATCAACGCTATTTGGAGAGCAATGGAAGAAATCAATGAGCAGAGTAGTTTGTATGGTCGACTTGAGGACTTACAAATGAAAACAGTAGGTACTCCACAGTGCAGACTTAAGGGTGAGTGGACAAAAACAATCAATGTAGGGAGTATTCCCCATGCCTAAATCAAGGGCAGAGGGACAAAAGCTGAAGAAGAAGATCAGTACAACATACCCGAATTGGCTGAAGAGGAATACTAACACCTGAGAGCAGCACAATTGCAACAACTTCGAGAGTTGCTAGAGAAACACAAATGAATATTTAACTATTTAGAAATAAGTGTGGGACAAACAATTGGCAAAACACACAAGATCATTACAACAACAAACAAACCAATAAAACTGCCAGTAAGGCGAGTGCAAGAGCAGATGAAGGACAAATACAACAGGATACTCAATGAATTGATTGATAACAAAATAATATGACCTAGTTAAAGCCCATACACCACACCTACAGTATTTGTGAAACAGAGAGACAAACACAGGTTATGCATAGACTTCCAGAAGTTGAATGAAGTAACAAAAAAGATTCATACCCACTGCCAAGGATAGAGGACATGCTATATGAAGTGAGCAAACAAAAGTACTTCACTTCAATAGACTTATGCAATGCATATTGGCAGGTGAGAATGGAAGAGGAAGACATAGAAAAAACAGTGTTCATAACTCCCTACAGCTTATACAAATGGATATACATGATGCTTGGTCTCTGCAACAAGCCTGCAACATTTCAAAGATACATAATGAAAGTGTTGAATAATAAGAAACATAAGATGGAGGATGGAGTGAATGCATGTAACATCCTCTACCAGGCATCATCACTGTTTATCTATTGTTACTGTATAACACTAGTTGTGTTTCTGTGGGTAGGGATTTACTTATTGCATACTGCTTGGCTGTTGTTTCTGTTAGCATAAAGTAAATAAGAATTAACCATTCACTATTTAGGTGCTGAAGCCATGCAGTAATCTATCTAATGATCAATGATGGGCATCTGCCTGAAGCTCATCTCCACATCCAGTTTTACCACTTCCTCCATTTGGTTGAGTGCCACATCTCAGCTCAATTGATATGGTTTATGTGTACCCTATCCTAGCTCAGTGTATGCTCAAGACATGGCACAATTCAACTTAAACTCTATTTTGTAAAAGTGTTTTATCTATTTGCAACCTGACTTGTTACTAGCTGTTCATTAAATATTACATGTAGCCATTACCAAAATATATTGGCTTTTCTAAATATATTTGTTTTGAACAGCTTCCTAACTTACATTTATAATTTAATACATGTATGGTCACTTTATCAGTCATTTTTGGGTTGTTAATTTGGATCTAAAATAGTATTAATATATTTCCTAGGTTTCAGTCATCCAACTGTTTGTTGACAATTAATTATTCTAGTACATGTAGTAAAGAATCACTAGTTGGCTAAATGAGAGAAAACCCCTACACCTAACTTAAGTGCACTTTCATGGCCTGGCACAGGGACCCTAGAATCATTCTCTGTGATGGATCCAGACCACTACTAAACACCACTCAATTAGCTTGACATCGTATTAAATATTCAAACCATTATTGTAGAACAAAATAAGAATTCTGAATACAATTCTTTATCAACTTCTTACAATGTTTCTAATCTATTTATGGTAAATTCAGAAAAGTACCTGTCAATTCAAATTTAAACTTCTTGTCTGCTAATATGGTGGCCAAAAATTATAGAAGTGACTTTGCCCCTTGTTTTGTCAAAAGTATTTTTATTGACTGATACTAATCTCTCTTTTTTGACACATGTTGTTTCTTGGTTGCATAATACAAATAAATCTAAATTATTCTAATTGATTTGATTACAATATTTCTAATCACCTTTTCTTTGATCTTATTCCCATTCTGCTCAATTTTTGCAGCTTATTTTAGATTTGTGTTGGATGATGCTACATGCATATATCAACATCATCATCATGATGAGCAACATGATTGAGTAACATCTGCAGAAACTGGAATGAACATTTTCAATCCTCCAAAAAGCTGGCCTGAGAATCAATGGAAACAAGTGCAACATCTTAAAGGAAAAAATCATATTCTTAGGATGAGTCATTGAAAAAGGGCGAATATGCATAAAGGATAACACAAAAGATATGATCAGGAGAATAGAGAAACTGAACAACAAAAAGGACATCCAGAGGATAATGGGCTTCTTCAATTATTAAGGCAAATTTATCCCCAAAATTTCAGGGAAGACCGCCAAGATGACACAGGTGATGAGAAAGTCAGTACCATTCATATGGACATGGCAGGAGCAGGAGGAGCTAGACAAGATAAAAGAGGAACTAGCAAAATTGAGATCACAGAATATGCCTAATTACAACAAAACATTTAGACTGGACTGTGATGAAAGCAAGCTAAACAGTAAATGCAGTAGTAGTGGTTTGGGAACACATCAGGAGTGACTTGAGGGTCCTTGATCCAAACCATTAACCTGCATTTATGTTAGGTGTACAAATAGGAGGTTTTCCCCATTTAGCTGGCTATTGATTTGATCATTTACATTTAATCAATAATCAACATCAGTAAGAAAAGGCTGGATAACCTACCATAGGTTATACATATTTTATCTGATAGACTTAGGTGACCTATAATAGACTGATAAATTGACTGAGCATGTATTATGTTATTTAAATGTAAGGTAGGAAGCTGCAAGTTATTAAGTAACTTAATTATCTTAACTTAATTAAAGCCAATAGTTTTTGGTAATGGCTAGAATAATAATTATTAAGCAGCTAGTGACATTGCAAGGTTGTGAAGTAAATTATATACACAATACAAATTGAGTTTAAGTCAGTTACAATTTGCATTGAGAACTACACTGAGTTAGGATAGGGAATACATAAGAACTTTGTTGAGCTGACGTTTGAAGCCACCTAGATCAGCTATGGAAACACAAATGAAATGATGCAGAGATCAGAGTCAGCCAGAGCCACAGAGACACCATTCACAGAGCAGAACTATGATGGCAGAGTACCTAAATAGTATCCAGTTATTTCAGTTAAAGGAAGATTAGCAGTCAGGGTTTTTTAGTCAAGTTCAAGTTACTTGGGCCAAGTTCAAGTTTTTACATTTTAAGTTTGAGTTTGAGTAATTTTTTAAATAAAATTCTGAGTTCAATCAAGTTTTTTTCTAATTCCAAGTTTTTTAGAATAAAAAACATTTATTTTAGAATAATTCTAAGCTAAAAAAAAGTTTTTGTCATTGGTAAGAAAATTGATATTGAAAGAAATTTCATTTTCAAGTGGATTTTCAAATGAGTTCAAGTTCGAGTTTTGATGATTTCTCTCCTTAGTATTTCTGATCAAGTTTTGCAAGCTTATTTAAGTTCGAGTTTTTAACATTCTGAGTACTCAAAAACCCTGGCCAGAGTATCAAAGAGACATAGCAAAACCGGATGGAGGGAAAAAACAATTTCAATTTACTGAATACAAGGGACTGCTGGGAATTAATGTGGACAAAAAAGGCCAGGCTGTTCTACCAATACTGATGAGGGAAGAGATATCTGAACAAGAAATAATGGACAAACAGAGAGAGGACATAATCCTCAGTGAAATAATAAAAAAATTAAGAGAGCCCTAAACAACACTATTGAAACTTATGGCAGGATACTACAAGCATTATAAGTGGAAAATAAATATGAATGGACTATTATATGTTGAAGCCAGCAACAATAGAATTGTGATACCTGATTATTTCAAAAGGGAACTGATAAGGAAAATACAGGAGAAGGGCCATTTGGGAATTACATAAACAGAAAAAACCTTCAATGCAAGATTTATAACAACAGCTGTGAGGAAAGTCATGGAAGACATTATTAATAAGTGTACAACATGGCTATTACACAATAAACAACATTTCCCAACACAAAGGGCACCATTGGAGAAAATAATTGCAACACAACCAAATGAGATAGTCCACATAGATCTGGAAATGCTGTTGAAGGATGCTGAAGGCTACCAATACCTATTGGTAATGGTGGATAATTTCACAAAATACACAAGGATGATCCCAATGAAGAATACAACAGTGAAACCACAGCAGAATTAGTACTGGGAAACTCAAGAGTAAGATTAAAGGTTGCAAGTTTTACTGTGGCAGAGAGTGACCCACATTCCAACAGAAGGAAGAAACATTGGTGGTTCACTGATTTGCCAAATAAACACAGAAATTCTGTAAAGAACTCTAACAGTGACCAATTCACACAGCATCACACCAAAGCCATATCCATGAAGCCATCCTTACTTGCCAAGGTGCTAATTGTGTGTCTCTAGTTGTAATTTCTAGCTCAAAAAACAATTTATCTCAGAGCTCTATTATCTCAGCTCATGTAAATAAATAATTAACAAAAGGCACATAATTGCTGTGCATTCATGTTTGCCAATAGCATAGTATATCTGCAGTGTTTTATTTTATGTGCATGTGCAATCAATCAGATAAAAGTTGTTATTCCCTACACATAATCACAACCTAAAGTGACCACAATTCAGGCTGTCACCATTAAGGAGCTATTTGGTGCCCCAGACCCAGTGCAGTTTCCTCCCAAATTGTTGCTGGATCTTAAGCAATAGTTATCATAACCAAATCTTTGATGATAATCTAAAGGAGGTTACTATATAATGAAAGCAAAAAAGATCAAACACAGTTGAAGGAAGACAAATATATTGTGTGCTTTGCTACAGTTTTCTCAGATATTTATTACAAAAATTTTAAATTATTACCTAGATACTGTTTACATTTTCAAACACAATTTCCCTTGCAAAGTTAAAACAAGCAATCACATGTACTTTGAACTGAGGGAAAAATAATAATTTGATCAAATAACTACACTTGAAAATGTGAACAAATTGAATTAAAGAAATTTACACAAATTGATGGCACCTAATCATTAAATAAGGACGTCAAAAAGATGTAACACCATTTTCAGAGTGCCAAATAATAAAATCAAAAAAATAGGGCGCTGAGTGACTCTACACCCCCATTGCCAGTTAAGTTTGCAGTAGGAGTTGGACTGTAGGACCTGACAGGAGCTTCTGGGCTTCCTCCACCATCTCACAGGCTAGGATGTTGTCCCAAGATGACACTTCAGCTTATCAGAGTCGTAAGGGTAATTTGTATTAAAGCCTCCCTTTGGGTTACACTTTGTACTTTAAGCAAAAGAATGCTATCTCTGGTACTTGGGAGTTGATGAGACAGTTATTATGGAGGTTGTTCAATCTTCTAGTAAAAGTATCATAGAAACACTTATAGGCAACCTTTAAAGTCATTAGTGCATCAGTGTCAGAAGTGTGGGCATCATCTGCACTGATCCTGGTGTTTGGGTAGAAGTACATAAATACCTATCTAAGTGACCCCATGTGAGTGGCAGGTCCATAAACAAAGAGCAATACTCATTGACTTGTTGTAGTGTCATTTCCTCTGGATATGTGATCTCTGCTTGTAACATGGTAATAATTTCAATCCTTTTCATAATGTCATAGTAGTGGGTGAGGGTCTCAATGTTGTTGATCCACATTAGATAACCTAATACCTGAAACAAAATATGAACTCATGGATCTAGGGTGGCAATTTTATTGTGCATCTTCTGCAGCTGAGCTGATATTGGCTGCCCCTTTTGAAAAATGTCTTTGATGGTTAGTTTGTCCTTGATGTAGATGTGCTCAGTATTACCACCCTTAATAAGAGTATCTCTTGGTTGTTTGTACTCAGAAGTTTGCATGGCTCAGCTAACTTCTGAGGCTGTTGATACATAATTAATTTTTTCAGAGAGGTGTGCAGAGACCTTTTTACACCCTTTCTTCACTTGCCAAGACAGAAGGATAAATGGAGTCATGATGCACAGTGGAGGTATGCATAGCAAATTATTCTTCTCTGCACTTGTCTCAACCTGGTCAAACTCAACCTTCTTCTTCAATGTGGCTGTTCTGATAGTGATGGGATAGTTAATTTTCATGTCCATAATTGTATCACAAAACATGGTTCAAAGTCCATTTTGACAGAGCCTGTTGATCTGGGCATTGGAAATCCTTAGGCAAGATGTGGTACACTCTACATCCAGGGCTATTTGGCCCCTGGCAATTGCAGGAGGACCAGCTCTTCTTTCATGAACAGCTCTGTGAGGCACCATTTCATGAGGCCTAGCAGATCTTTATCATGGTTGCTTTCAATAACACTGCTAGCAATGGAGAGCTTGTCAGCAAAAATGTCTAGGTGGTGTTCAATGGTTAAGATATGTTCATCCTCAGTGATAGACCATGTGGGCATATGCACATGAGTGCTGGTGGCACCTGCAAACTTTTGTAAATTGATAGCCTCAATGAGGGCTTGCATACCAAATAACACCTCAATAGTGGACAATGACAAAAGTTCTTCCTTGTGATAGAACTGCTCTGGAGTTTTCATGGTCTGCTCAATGACTGTGATAGGAATTATCTCACCATCTCTTGCAGCTTGTCTTTGTGTGTTGCAGTAATCTTATTGTAGCTGCTCTTGAGATAGTTAAACTTTTCCAGATTGAAGAGAATTTTAGTATTCCTGTGAATATTGTAATGATTAACTAACTCCAGAAATTGCTGGGTGGAGCTGGGTTCATGGCAAATTAGACAGTTAGTGCAGAGCAGCACATATTCTGATTCAATTGAAGGAAACTTGGTCTCTGAAGTTGCTCCCCATATGTACTTCCTTAGTATCTTAGAAAAGATGTTTAGGTCAGCAAATGCAACACCAAGACAATTTATGATCATCTGAGGAGGAAGGTGGCCAAGTGGGCTGCTGGCTCTGATGAGCCTGGTGTAATACTTCTCAAAGTGTTCCATTGCCTTCTTTGTTTTCCCTGGAGATGATTGTAGGGTGCATGAGTGCAGGAGCCAATTTTTTATCTTCTAGGCTGCCAGACATATGGCAATCTTGTGCATGCATTTGCTGGCTATCCATTTTCTTGTGCTATGATCAAGAGGTAGCTGTAAGTGTGCTTCTTGCATAAGAAAAATAGCTAGGACCCAGACTGCTCCACATGACTGGATAGAAGCAAGTCTGTGTAAATGAGCTTGGTAACTGAAAAGATACCTGACTGATACATGCTAGTGGGATGATAGTAGTTGGTGTGGAGAATTGTGAAGTTTTCCATTCTGAAGTGGAGGCTCTCAACTGGGTTGGGGATATCATCTTGATATTCCTCCTTGAGGAACATAGCTAGCCTGATGTGCTCAACCTTTGCCAACCTATAGGCAATTTCAATCTTCTCCATTATCTTTGAATGATTCACTTCACTGACAAATAGATAACTAGCAAGTTGTCAAAATTGATGTTTACACACTCAAACTTCTTGATCTCATTCATACAGTTCAAAAATTGACAAAGATGAGTAAGGTTAAAGTCCTCATCAAACATGGTGTGGACCATACTGCACCAATATGGCCTCTTGAGCTGCCATGCATCTTGGAATCATAACAGATAATAGTATTAATCTTAGGCCTACACTCAGCTTCAATAACAAACAGGATTAAGTCTATGGAACAAATGAGTGACTTACTGTTGAAGGTCCACCATAACTTGTTTTTCATCTCCTCTGACAAATTGTCACACACAAAACTGGCAGCCTTAGGGGTACCAATAAAAAAAGAGTGTAATATCTTGTTTCCTAACTTGGAAGTCTTTCTTCTGTGTTCTTCATTCCTCTGGGATCTAACACTAGTGGATGTGTTTGACAAAAGACCAGGGCTAGAAGGGGTTTTCTAGTCACTATGGGATGTTTGTATGTTAGCACTAATATTAGCAAAAAGCACTCTGTACTAACTTTGCTCCTCAGACTCCTGAGGGGCTATTTAGTGCCCCAAGTAGTTGTCTGAGGTCTGCTCCTGAGTGTCTATTTGGCACCCCAAATAGTCATGTGGTCTGTTACTTGAGTCCTCTTGCATCCTTCCTCATTTCCAGGATATGCTCTCCTCTGCTTGATGGGGGGTGTCATCTCACCTCCTTTCATCTTGCAGTTTGTGTCTTCACCTCATTCATCTCCTCATGGGCAGCTGGTTCCAAGTTCATTTCATTTGATGTGGCTTGGTTGCTAAATATAAATGTTAATTAAGTTCCCAAATTTGGGTATTTAAATGATCTAAATACTCTTGGTCCCTAACTCTATGTCTAGGCAAAATATGAGTAGCAGTAATGTTGCTACTATTACCAAGGTTAATATCATACTCAAACTCAGAGAGGTCATCTTCCTCACATTCAATGAGGTTATCATAAGTCTCAAGTTCATTTACTCAGTCATTGACAAGTAAAAATTCACTATTAGGGTTGATGACAACATTACTAATATCCTTAACAGTTCTCTTAAGTCATTGAAAATGGGCGACTCTCCCATTGCTTAATAAATATTTATGATGATCTAATACTTTGGTTATAGTGAACAGGCCTTGCTAGTTGGTAGCAAGCTTCTGTACTTGATTAGTGTCAGTGATTTGGCAAGGGAAATAGGCAAAGAACTTGTTGCCAAGCTTATGAGGCTCACCATATAATTTACAATTAAAATTCTGCTGTTGGCAGATAAAAGATTGATTAGCATTTCTACAATCAGTTAAGTGTACTTCTTGGAACTCATGTAACATACAATTCACAAAGTTCTCCAACATAGGTTTGTTGTAATCAGGAAACATAATAGAAAGAGGCATATTTGCCTCACAACCAAACATGGCCTTAAAAGGGCTGACCTTTGTAGTAGAATGCACTGCAGTGTTGTAAAAATATTCTACTGCTTTGATAACACATTTCCAGTTTTGGCCTGCTGCTCAGGCAAGGGCAACTTGAATTAACTTAATGACCATACAGTTAAGTCTTTCTATGAGTCTGTTCAACTGTGGGTGATATATGGTAGTGAACTTGTGGATTATTTCAAGTTCTTTCATCAATGTCTTGATGAAGTGGTTATTGAACTGGGGACCATGATCAGATATCAGGGGTTCCATAGGCCCAAACTTAAGGATCCATTCCTTGACTACTTTCTCTCCAATAACCTCTGTGGTGGTGCTGTCAAGGGGGATGAGTTGGGCATACTTAGTAAAATGATCAATAATTAAAAGAAGATACTGGTACCCTTCTTCATCACAGGAGAGCTTCTTGATGTCCATGTGTACAACTTTGTTTGTGTGTTCTGTGGCTCTGCTGTGAAGCTTGGCTCACTGCTCCAGGAAGTGCCCAGTTCCTTGTAATAAACAAGTAGTACATTTATCAATCACATCCTGTACTGTGGCACTGATGCCAACAGTTACATACCTTGCATTAAACATGTGCTCTGTTTGTATAATGCCTAAGTGGCCTTTTTCATAGATCTTTCACACCAGATCTCTTCAGAAATACTCAGTGACAGCCAATTGGCTATTTTGACTTTGAGTGTAAAGCAGGCCTGCCTCTGTCTGTTTCCAGTTGTATCACAGAAAGTATCTGTTGGCCACAGGACTGAGCATGTAATTAGTGTTCTTTAATTTCACTATGATCTCTCTTAACACTTTATCATTGTGGTGGTGGTGCAAAATCTCTGCTTCAGTGATTTCTTCTTTTACAAGAATTTGAAGGATCTCTTTGCCATTGTGATCTGCATTGATTTAGGAAGGCACTCATAATTGGTGAGTGGGATAAACCCAAGCAGTGTCTTTTCTCCTTGCAGTTTCTGGAGATCATGCTCATAGCTAGGGAGGGCAGTCCAATAGTCTGCATTGTTATGAAGTCTCCCTGGACAGTGCCTAATAGAATCATAAAATCATTCAAGTATTTAATCCAATGGGTGACAATGTTGGACTTGTCCCTGGAAAATTTCTTCAGCCAGGCTAGTGCAGAGTTATCTGTTCATACAGTAAAGTGATGGCCCAAAATAAAGAAACAAAATTTCTTCAGAC
Source organism: Hofstenia miamia (assembly GCA_900660155.1). Taxonomy (NCBI): domain Eukaryota; kingdom Metazoa; phylum Xenacoelomorpha; order Acoela; family Hofsteniidae; genus Hofstenia; species Hofstenia miamia. Next base: position 250,457 of record CABFPE010000294.1, read on the forward strand.
TCTCTACTAGCACCAACTGTAATTCTGCTCAGTGTTTCAGAGCTTGTGGCTGAAGTACTGGATCAGGCATTCTCTTCCATTGATGACTTGGCTGAGCACACCACTATTTTCAATAGAACTGGCATCACAGTCAATAAGGAAATCTTTTGGGTAATTGGGCATGTTCAAACTAGGAATCTTTCTTAGTTCTCCTTTGATGGCATCAAGCTCTTGTTGCTCTGCCCATGTGCACTTGAATTTGACCTTGCACTGTAATAGATTAGAAATACACTTTGTCCTGTTAGCTAGTTCAGAGATAAAAGTGCGTAATAATTCAGAAATCCCATAAGGCATTGCACATCCTTATGATAGTGAGGAGTTTCAATTTTATCTAGATGATCCTTAGTGTTGTTCTTAATGGAAATATGACCAGGTTTGATGATTCTCCCAAGAAAGGTAACATGTGGTTGTAACAGAGAACACTTGTTTCCATTAACTCAGAGACCAGATTCATATAAAAGATTAAGAGTGCATCCAAACCTTTCCAGATGCTCAGAGAAGTTGTTACCAGTGATGAGAATGTCATCAATGTAGGCTGTTATGCCTGGCTCTAGTACATTACCACCATTTCTGAGCAGACAGGTGACATAGCACTGAAAAGTCACTGGGGCATTACAGAGTCTGAAAGCTATGTATTTCCACTTGAAGAGGCCATTAGAGTAAAGAAGGCAGTCTTTGAGATATCAGTGGGATTCATTGTCACCTGCCAATATGCTTTGCACAAGTCAAGGTAACTGAACAACTTATACTGACTAGCATTATAGAGAAGATCCTTGATGAGTGGGAGCAGATATGCATCCTTTACTGTAATGTCATTAAGCTTCCTAAAGTCCACACAGAGGTGGTACTTGTTGCCTTGCTTAATAAAGATGGTGGGTGCTGCATAAGGGCTATTGCTAGCCTGAATAATACCACTTTCTATAAGATTGCTCATAATCTTTTCATATTCTTCCTAGAGGGTTTCCAGTACCCTCCCAACAGGCAGGTGAATTGCATGATCATTCTTGGTTACAATTGAGTGTTGTTCACTAATGGTCTTATCAACACTAATTGAGTCATAATTGAAAACCTCATGAATTTGCTGAAGCAGGTGAGAAAGTGACACATGCTCTTGAGAGCTAAGATGTGGATGAGTCTGCTCTTTAACAAGAGGGATCTGGACAGGATTGCTTGGTTCTGCCAGATCATGAATTGCAGTTAATATTGGGAGACAGGCAGTGAGCTGGAATTCCAGACAAACCAGAGTTGCAATAAGTGTTAGCTGAGAAGGGTCTATCTTGACCAGCAAATTAGAACTATTTAAGATAGTAACATACATTCCTTTAGAGATATGGCAGAGTTCAGAGGAGAAGTTGACTCTAGGGAAGTGCTTCCCCTTGAATCCAGAAACCATAATTTTACCAGTGTAGGCAGAGTCAGTGGTGACAGGGGCACATCACCAATAATGAGGCTCAATGATTACACTTTTGGAAAAACTTAATGAGATATCCTGCTCTAGAACAGTAGTGAGCTCCTGCCAGCATCCACTTTCATGGATGGAAATCATGTTCTTCCTATAATTGATAACACATGTGTTCTGCTCAAGAAAATCATTTCCCAGAATTATGTCATATGGGAGTGGCTGATCACAGGTATCTATAACAATCAGATCAACAACAAATTGTTCCTACCAAATGTGTAGTTCCAGGTTTAGTACATGACCTTTTAAAGATAATGTGTTCCCAGAGGCATCCAACAGATGTGTAGTAGATGGGAGTAAATCATTCATGATAAACATAACTTAGAGCAACAAGAGTTGCTAATGATTGAGGCCAAAGCCCCAGTATTGATGGTGACATTGATCAGAGATCCATTTATATCCGTGGGGATAACATTAGCACACAACAGGGAAGTGATTACCAGGAGGTGGTGGTCCAACTAGCTTAACTGATCAGCTGAGCTAACATGTAAATCAGGAGGAAACTCTCTGACTCTGCTCTCATCAATGACGAAGCCTTTGCCATTGGAGACTAAGTGAATGACAGCACAACATTGTGACTTTCTGGCCACAACAGAAACAATGAGTCTGTTCAAGTTCTATTTTCACTGTGGAAGCAACAGTGCTCAAAGAGGTAGGGGGCTTCTGCAACAAAGAAGAGTGGATATAGAAAGATCACATGACTGTGGTGGAGTAATTGGAGTTATGAAAGTGGGGGTAACACAGGTATTCATGGGTGCAGGAGGTGAAATGGTCACACTTGGCACATATGGAACTGGAGCAACAACTGTGGTTAATGTAGAGACTTGGGTCAAAGCTGACTGTGTAAAGGTAGGCTCTCCAGTTGTGAAGGCAGTGACAGGGGTAACAAATTGAGGCATCAATGGTGTAGAGGTGGAGACAATAGAGCTGCTCAGAAGGTGAGTGGAAATCAGTTCAGAAATCTGTTCAGAAAGGCATTTGGAAAAAGTGTCCAAAACATCTTGTAGAACACTATGAGTTACATACTTGGAAAATCTAGACTGAGAAAGTGAATAACAAGGTGGGCTACTCTGCCTCAGCAGGGATGTAGGCAGAGGTGTTGCCAAAGTTTGGAGTTGAATTTCCAAAGCATGGATCAAGTCAATAAAACATCTCTCTCAATTGAGCATCATGAGCCTGTTCTTGCACCTTGGCTTGAAGCAAATATAGGCATTGCTCACAAGCAAGATGTCAATTGGTTTGTTCAGCAAGGGCAGCTTGGAGCTGATCAATCTCAGTGTTTTGAGGCTTCTGAGATGGCAGTATTTACAGGAGAATGTAATAAAGATCAAAAGACAAAGAAGAAACAATTGAATTAATTCCAATGGTGTGAGGAGCAATGTTCAGGCTGCTAGTGCATTATGAGACAAACTTCTAAATTCCATTAGGAAAAAACAAAAAAATTCAGAGAAACAAAAAACGAATAACAGTAGACAGCACAGTGTAGGATATGGTAATAAATCCAAATTCTAGAAGAATGAGACAACAACAAAGTAACAACCAAAATGAGTAAAAATAACATTGAAGCTTGGTGACAGCCTCAAAGCATAGAACTGCAGTGTAAAAATAACATAAGAGGCAAGGTTATGCATCAAGTGGTAATGAAGTTGATTCATGGCCAGGGGAAACAACTATCCCAGCTGGCTCACACCAAAAAGAAAGAACAAAACCAAATATGGTATAGAAAAAGTAACACTATGTTACAATCACCAGGCAAAAGTGGATGACCACTTTGGTAACTTCAACAGAATAGAGTAGAGAGTTAAACTGACATCATAATTTGTCCAGCATCACATCAGGGTCACCATGTAGAATCATGGGGGAGCTCTGGCTACTCTAGTGGTACTGGGAAACTCAAGAGTTAAGATCAAAGTGTAGAATCACAGGGTGTGTCTAACAGCTCAAGCAGCACTGGGTAACACAGAGTAAGGACTGAAGGTTGCAAAGATTTANCCAGATAGCGACCAATTCACACAGCATCATGCTGAAGCCAAATCATGTGAAACCATTCTTATTTGCCAAACTGCTAATTGTGTGTCTCTAAGATTAATTTCTAGCTCAATAAACAAATTTAGCTCAGTGTTCTTCAACTGGGTAACACAGAGTAAGGACTGAAGGTTGCAAAGATTTACCATTGCTGAGAGTGACCTGCATTCCAACAAAACAAATGAATATTGGTAGTTTGCCAATTTCACTATAGAAAGAACCAAAACCATTCCTCAAGAAGGTATTCCAGATAGCGACCAATTCACACAGCATCATGCTGAAGCCAAATCATGTGAAACCATTCTTATTTGCCAAACTGCTAATTGTGTGTCTCTAAGATTAATTTCTAGCTCAATAAACAAATTTAGCTCAGTGTTCTTCTTATCTCAGCTCATTTAATAAAATGTAATCACATGTAATTGCCATGTATTCTTGTTCACCAGCAGCATATTATATTTGCATTGTGTTGTTCTTAAGTGCATGTACAAACTGATCAATGTTAACAGGTTTTATTCCCTATATGTATACTTAGCCCTAAAGTGACCACAATATGGGCTACCATCTGTCCAGGAGCAAGTTATTGCCCCAGGCACAGTGGAGTTCTTCCTACATTATCACCAGATCTTACAAATGCATTCTTATTAAATCAATACTGTAGCTAAAAAGGTTAAAGATATTAAGTAAATAAAAAGCAAACAGTATCCTGTGAGACAAAATTTATTTGACATTTGCTACAATGATTTCCCTACTTTTATACAAGAACAAGGTAAATATTTACTGTTTTACAAAATTCACATCAATTCCCTTGCAATTCAAACAAGCAATTACACATTCAACTTGATTGAGGGGACAATTAATAACTACTTTGAAACTTAAGTTCGAAAACACTAACAGCAACCTGCATTCCAACAGAAGGAAGAAACATTAGTGGTTCACTGATTTGCCTAATAAACACAGAAATTCTGTAAAGAACTCCAATAGTGACCAATTCACACTGCATCATGCTGAAGCCATATCAAGAAAGCCATCCTTACTCACCAAGGTGCTAATTTTGTGTCTCTAGTTGTAATTTCTAGCTCAATAAACAATTTATCTCAGAGTTCTATTACATATCTCAGCTCATGTAAATAATTAATAAAACTATTACTTTGTAAGATGAATTTCTGGAAAATTAAAAGGTAGTGACATCATCTGAACAAGAAAGAGAATGTGATTTCTGCAAAATTTAGCAAATATTTTTTAATGTTTGCTTTGTTTTTTAAAAATTTAAACTAAATTTAACATTCTTAGTTAAAAATATTTAAATTTAAATTTTAGTGAAAATCCCTCATTTTACAATTGGCAATTTGATAGAAAGTTCGTAGTCAATACAAATTACAAATTCCACGTTCTTGTTTAATAGTAAATGAAAAGTATAATATAATATATTACTTGAAAACTTTCAATTCATTCTTTAGTAAATAGAAAATTTTAGTATTGTTCCTACGGCATGATACAATCTTTTGTATAAGTTCATAAAATGCGTAGTTCTGTTTTGGATAGAGCATTCTATTGATAGTTTTTGTGTTCAATGTTCATTTTCGAAGTTTTCATTTTCATGTACATCTTGTCAATTTCCGTTTAAAATTCCACTACGTAAACGATTATCCAAATTAAAGATTGAAATATTTAGTGGATACCAGGATAATCTTCAGGTCGGTATTTATCGACTAATTGGTTTTTAGTGGGTAAAAATTTCTTCTAACAGCAACATAACACTATCATATATCGCTATAACATCTTCGGTGAAGGTATAGAATAGGGTGCACACGGACAAAATATACACTAATGTAGGGTTAAATAATAATAGATATAGATAGATAGCTTTGCATGATTAACCAAATTCGTATATTTAAGGATAATAGCACAGAAAACTTGGAATTAAAAAAAAAGTATTATCTATTACACAAATTGCAAGATATAAAAGTGTATTTGTATACATCTACTTCAAGTCATTATCTTTAGGTGAAATTTCCAAATACTTTGTGTAAAAATATAAATATATTAATTTCGATTATTCTTTTTCTTTACTCGTATTATTATATCAACTAAATACATAATTTTTTGTGAAAGTTTTTGTGTATACATATAGAGAATATTTGATTCAATTTTTATGAAAATGTTATTCGTTAGTTTTTGTTAAAAATCAGGAATTGTAGTTCCTATTCGAGTGATTGAAGACCATCTTATATTTCTCTCATGCGCCTCTGATGAGTTTCAACCATTTGTGTGTATGTGTTTCGAGCGCTCAGTACATATTATGCTGCTCGAGGAGTGTACTTAGCGCCGTTGTCAGCGCCCGATTTAGATGACACAAAAACCACAGTACCTATCAGCCTGAATTTTTTTTATCTAAATATTACTATTTCCTAATTAAAATCATGTTCAATTTTTTTCAATTTTTTTTAAAAATGCAAAAAACTAAATATGCTGGCGCTAAGTACATTTTTTTCGCTACAGTGCTTTAAGTTAAAATTAATTTACGAAACAATGTATTTTTTGGCATTAGGAGGTCTCTTAATTGTTGGTGTGAAATGTTAGAAACTATTTTCTCAATTTTTGTAAGAAATGCTAAGACTCAAGATACTATTTTGCTAATATATTTTGAAATGGTTTGTGCGAAAACTCTGATTCTGAATTGTATGAACAGCTCTTGTTTTTAGACCAGAAGTGTAGCCATCCCAGCTATTGCGATACAATTAATGACAAAAAATGTAGTAATATCACAATAAATTGGCGTTATTTTAATGCGCCCTACATCCTGGCACTGAATTATATTTGCGTTTAGTATCTGTAAATCTTAAGGACTGGTAAGAATCATAGAAAAAGACATTGTTAATACAAATAGAACATGAATTACAAATAATAGTGCTTAGGAAACACTATCAGACCACTATGCTAGTAAGTTAACTTACTATTCCGTTGGGGCCTGTCTCCTCATAGTTACGTCACTGATTTAGACCTTTCGGGATATACTACTATTTTGAAAAACTAAAAAATATTATCAGCCAAGTCAACAACTGAGACATGACTCCTTACTTCGTGATTCTAAGTGCCATAGCAGATGCGAAGTCATCTACGTGACCGCCACAAAAACAAAAGAACATTAAGTTTTCAATGTGTTTTTACTGACTATTTTAGAACAAAACATTACCGCCCACTATTTCTATTCAATACATACTTACGCCAGTTTGTTAACCACAGAAAGAAAACCCCAAAAATCACCAAGTTTCCCGTATTCCGAACTTTTGTGATGTGGCATATTTTCCGAAGTATATAAACGGGATTGTAAGTGTTTATAACGATAACACACCAAACTTTTGAATTTTATTGATTTTTAAGCAGATAATACTTACACACTTGGAAAATCTATTTTATCGGTTATGTGATTTTACAAGTGTACTAGAAGCCCGCATATATTAGAAGCGTACTCATCGCCCGTTATATATATATATATATATATATATATATATATCTCGCTGTCTGCACTATGGAAATAACAAATGGAGTGCACAAAGAGCGAACCACTTCCTTAACTCCATTGTACAGAGAGCGGACTACTGGCATTTTGAGACAATTAAAAAATTTGGTTTTCTGTTACTACGATTACGTTAGCCCTTGAATGAGGTTGCCAAATGAAAAAAAAATTCAAAAATATTTTTAGCAAAAGCTGACAAGGAAAAGCCATTTGCTATGAATGTATGAATATTTTTCATGGTTATATCTTATTCCCCATACATAACAGTTAATTTCCCGCTTTTTAAATAATTTTTTACTATTTTATATGAAAAATTTGACAAGTAAAAATTCAACATTGTTTAATATAGCTCATCTCATTAAATTTAAAAATGCTTACATATGTTTGCATTAGTTCTTAACGACCTAATCAAACGAAGCATGCTGTTCTCATCTAATAAACTTAATTATCCAGGAACTAATTAACACATTGCAACCTGAGTTTATCAAAGTAGCGCGTTATCAAATTACATGTATTAAGTCAGCCATAAAAACAGTTTTAATATATCTATATAAATAGCTTTGCTATATTTGAAAATTTATTTAGAATGGAATTTTCGGATAGTAATGAAGCTCTCTTCTGGATATTCCGGAAAATATTTTTTTCAACATGAATAAACCATGTATACACAACATAAGGAGACTAAAAGAACTCCAAAGGACATTTTAAAAGCCATTGCAAAAAGCAAAAAGAAAAGCGCAGCGTCGATTAACAGATCGTTTTCATGAACCAGTGTCAGAAACAAAAAACAACCCGTAATCGCAAACGAAAAGAACCACTTATTCAATCTTGTATAATTTGTTCAATAGATTACAAAGGAAGAATGAGGGATCACATTCGATTTACTCATAAGTACATAAATGGAACTGTAAAATCATTCATACATGATTATTTCAGAATACGAAATTGTAAGTCCGTGTATGAATGTTTAACCTATATCTCAAGATTTAGTAATCGTCAGCACTTAGAAAAATACCCAAGTCATACAATTAGTAAAGTGAAAGATCCAAAGGATTTAGAGAACTTCCCTCCATATGTTTTGAAGTATCTCAAACAGTGTAGTGTTGCCTCTAATGAAGCTATTGAATTAGTGACAGAATATACATCTCATAAAATGTCAATTGCGTTAGCAAAACGGACAAAAACGCATGTACCTGGATCTACAAAGGATTTCCTCGCGCGTCTATTTGATGAAACTAATAAATAGTAATAAACTTAAAAAAGCGAAAGATTAATGCAATTAATTTCTTCTTTCATTGATGACGGAAATAGAAGTGCAGCAACAGCTGTAGACCTACTTTGTCAATTGGCTTCATTCATTGATTACGTCTTTAGCTTATGGAATAGCTGCATAAAAGAAGCCAGAAAGGCCTATAATGTTCAAAAACAGAAGAAATTGATAATTAATTCTATAAATTTAATTGAAAAAAAATCAACAAAAAAAGCGTAAAAATATATAAAACTTATATTTTCAATTAAAATTTTATATAAATTTGTAAAAACCCTTAATAAAAATATATTATAAAATTTAAAAAATTTTACAAAGAGCGAAATATATTAGAAAATGTACAAAGCTCGAAATATATAAATTCAGGTATACAATTGTGTTCGTTCCTTATACACAGTAATTCTCGATAATATTTACAAATAACTGGTTAAACTAGCAAACACGACAACAGCGAACTGGCCGATACCAAGA
>CABFPE010000294.1:276691-286961 GCA_900660155.1 Hofstenia miamia
CTATTTTTGTGGATTCCACAAAACTTCAGAAGTGAATTTTATTTCGATTGTCTATTTTTGTGGATTCCACAAAATGCTGGAATATGCTGTTTCACTTGTAAAATATTTTTGTGGATTCCACAAAATATTTGAAGTTTTTGAAACTAAAATATTAATAACAAAAAATGGAAAATGTGATTTATTCCATTTTTATGTGACTCTATGTTTAATATAAATATTTATTAAATCAAAAGATATTTTTGGAAGAGAAGTTGATAAAACAGTTGTTTGCAGACCTAAGGAAAACATTGCAATGCAATAAGGCACAATATAGATGATATATATGAGTGTGTACAATAAATTCTTTTTTTGGAGAATCTATGTTTAGTAGATGTTCTTGACGATTTTCTATAATTTATCAGTTTTTGCTATTAAAAACTGTTTTGTTACTTGTTCATAAGCAGAGAAACCAATTGGCACAAATTCGAATTACTTTATTCATTGTTTCAAACATAAATCCCATATGAGGAAATTATTAGGGATATACCCGAATCCGGTAAAATCGGCAACTACACAACCGGATCCGGATATCCGATAAAATTTAACTTCCTTTTACCGGATAACATATTCTTAAATAAAAACTGAATTAAAAATATTTTCGAAGAAAAAACTTTTTTTTCATGACGCGCAGGTTGCCATTGCCATGCAATAATACAAGTTTTTCCGACATATCAGAACGTCATTTATTTTGTTGACCTGACAATATATTTTAATGCATCCTGAATACTTCCAGATATTTATTTATTTTCATTCGTAAGAAGTTGAAATTATCAAAAAATTAAGTTGTTCTTCAGTAATAATTGAACAATATGTTATCCGGTATCCGGCAGTCAAATTATCAGTAATTATCCGGTATCCGGTATATTCAATTCATTATCCGGATCCCATCCTTAGAAATGATCAGTGCTAATTGATGTATTGACAACTTATCATATTGCCATGGTAATAATTAATTAATGTTTGAAATATTTGAAAAAACTTGATTTGGAAAAAAAAATTCTCAGAAAAATTTATTTTACATGCACAACAAAATTCTACTTTTGCTTAATTTTCAGATCGTTGACCAAAGTTTTCATAATCTTCAATTGTTTCTGGGAATATTTCATTCTTGGTTTCTGGTATAAATAGTGCTACTGCTGTTGCAAGACCCCCCAACATCAGAAAGAATATTACTGGAAAGTATGAAAAAACATTGGATAAATTTAAAATTAATTGAGGTAGCAGAATTGCGAGTATTCTACCGGTTATAGATGCAAGTCCCATACCAATTGCTCTCAGAGGTGTAGGCATTAGTTCCGCATTCCATATATGTATATTGAGATAGGTAACCGTTGCGGTCAGTTTATTGAAACACGCTATAACTGACTTAGTTAATATATATTTGTGAGGGAGAATCACGCCAAGTATTAAGAATACTACTGACAAAATCGAAAACATTATATGTGTAAATTTTCTTCCAAACTTATTAGCAGATGTTATGTGCACTACTGTAGCCGGTACTTCACTCAGTCCACTAATCATTATATAGCTATGGACATTGAGATGGAAAAGATCGGGACCAAATATTAAAGCGTAGTAGAGATTTGCTGCCGATAGCCAACATATTGTAAGAGCTATCATGCGAAAGGCTGTTCTTTTCGTCTGAAAAAGCTGCCAAAACTGCAAGTTGACATTAGCTTGGTTTTCTGTGAAGTCAATCTTGTTTAAATGAGATGCAATGGAAGAACTCATCTTCGTCCCATTAATTCTAAACATTTTATAAATTACTTTTTTGAAATCATCTGTTCTTCTTTTTTGTAAAAGCCATTTGGGCGATTCATCTATAAATATGAATGATACTATCAATATGCAGTAAGGCATTATTAATCGAAAAATTATAAACATATCCCATCTCTTCACAATTAATGAAATCAGTCCTGATAAAAATGCACCAATTCCAAAGCTAGCTTCAATACTACTTGATCCAAAAACTGCATATTTGGAAGGCACAACTTCAGAAAGATAAATAAAGCCAGAAATGCATAGAACTACATTAAAAAAACTTTCAAAGAATCTTCCTATTATTAGCAAAGGGAGATTTGGAGTCATGAAGTAAACAAAAGAACACAGCAAATTTGCCAGTCCTCCCATTACCAGAGAAAATTTTCGTCCAAAATAATCAATAAGAATTGCCCCAAATACAGAACCAAGAAGTTGACCAATGAACATAATGTTGACTTCGAGTTCAGCAAGATGCTCTCTCTCACAAACTAAGTTAAACTTTGCTCGTAAAGTGTCAGAAAATTCCTTTCCAGGGTAATAACTAAACGAAGTACATATGCCAGTGGAATTCGAATTTGGAATTTTATAGTAACATTCATTGATTATTCCTTCACCATCGGTGCATTTGAAGTTTAGTTTCCCAAATACAATTTGGTAAAATGCATACGTACCTCCAATAATTACCTGGGTAATCAACAAAACAATAACGGTGGCGATATTCCATTTACCAATCCTAGCAACTTGAAGAATTTCGTCAACATACATTTTTTAAATTTTGATCAAGCTTCTTAAAAACAACAATGCGGTGAATTTGATTTCATCGATTACAAAGCAAATACACGTAGTATTTTATAATCAAAGCTAATACTTATGTTAACTTTCTTGTGAAGAATGATAAAGAGCAATGTAGTGATCTATGAATTCAAAAAAGTCTATCAAATGTTCAAATGTGAATTTTATCAGTAAACAGTTGTTGAAGATTACGATAATTTGAGCTAAAAAATTTTCACGATTATACATCATATAATAATTCTCTACTTCAATGCTGTTTTTGGTTCTTAAGTAACAACTTGATAAGTAACTTTATTAATGTTGAACCCAAAGCTCCATTCAAATAACAAGAGTTCGTGTTAATTCTTACGTACATTGTGGTAACTGATTATGTAAAAAATATTATTAACTCGTTTGTAAAAAAATTGGCATTAAGCCAAAAACTTTGTGTAATGGAGTCTACATGCTATAAAGAACTTTTAAATGCACCACTTTCGATTGTTGCTAAAATCATCATTGGATCAATAAAAATCCATGAAATTTGATGGCAATAGAACTAATTCACATCCGCGTTAAAACGCATACGTTAAAGAACACATTGGCGTTTTTCATTATGTTGGCGGATGTGATTTTAACATGACTATATTTTGATATCATCTAAAATAATATATTTTAAACATGACGATATTAAAAAATATGTGAAAAAGTAAAAACGGACTGGTCTAGATCTTACAGGTACATAATATTACCGACGTTTGCATGTTAAGTTTATTCTGTAGAAAAAAAATCAATGAAATTTCAGTTAACATTCAATGCTACTCATTGTTTTTGATTTGTAACCTATTGTTGCGTTTTTGTATTGAACGTTTGCACTCATGTTCTTCATTTTAGATAATTGTCTAAAATTTTGGTGTTTAGATATACAGTAGATGTAATATATCTTTTGTTTAATTTTAAAACATGCTATGTTTTGGTATAAGGACTAAATTTCTTAAAACTTCAAAAAAATTTATTTGCCCTAAGCTCTTAAAAAGGTAGCAACCATTAGGGCAAAGGTTATCATTAATATCGGAAAATTTATCTTGATGATGAAATTGTGTCAGTGTTGGTTTTCAAGCAAACACCTGAGCCTGAGTAGAACACGGATATCTTTGGAAGCAGAAGATTGATTTAAATAAAAAATAGTAGGTACAGGTGATTATGTAAAATAAAGTAACCATTTCCTTTTCGCCTTTCACAGACAAATGAATTGCATGTAATTGTGTAAGTTATCCTTGAAATTGATCTTAGCAATTTTTCTCGTCAAGTTTTATTCTTAGAAAATGAAAAGTGACACTAACTGTATAGAACACTACAAAAATCATGGCTTAGATTTGATTCACATTTAGTAATTATGAAATTTCCTTAGTGTAGATAGTATGCTTGTAATCTGTATATATGCGTATAAAATATAAATGGATTATTCCCATTTTACAGGCAGCACGCAAGCAAAACGACTTGTAAAAAATGTTCAGAATTGCAAGACATTTTGATTGAATCGCGCGTCTAACCGAGATAATTATAGCAATGTGATAATTACAAAGAAAACCTCCGCGTTCGATTTCTTTATGATCGACTCATCGCTTTTTATATCGGATGTTTAAACGTACAATTCCTTCAAAAGTGACAAATCATTTTTCAACCAATCACTAGTCACCCGTGGCATATTGATAACTATGTGCAGCTTCTACAAATATTAGTAATAAACAAATAACCCATTAGTATAAATACAGTGTTCAATGGAATGCATTAAGAAAATAATTTTTGATGAACAGTGTTTTGGAAAGACGTAGATAACAAAAATGGTTTAATCATTGACAACACAAGAACAGAAGAAAAGCAGCCATTTTGTCATTCAAAGTTGAACTCAATCAAAAAAGCGTTTATGGTCTAGACTTTGTTATTCTGTATCATGCTCTAAATTTGGTGAATCCAATTACACTTGAATTTCCAATAAAATTCTGAATTTCGATTGATATGAGAAGACAATGCAAGAATTGTGTAGCTTCAATAAATTTTAGAAAAAATCCTCTTAAGATTATTAAACTGCTTGTTACATACAATATAACCAAATAGTAAATATGCCAAAATTTGGATGCTTGTCATTTATCATCTGAGAAAAATATATTTTCATCAGACAGATAAAATAATAGTGCAAACATTCAAATAATTTAGTGCATTTCGTTATCTTACTCAAATAATTGCTAAAATTTAGCAATATACTAATTTATCAACTTAATAATTTTAATCGTAATCGTAATTCAACACGTAATCCTAGCTTTATACTAGATTCTTCTTCATGGTAGTGCTGACCTAGTGAAAACACATTCATTTTTAAATGATGTAAATGAAAGAAACAATGCGAAAACATTTGGCAAAAATGGCGCCGTCGAGAAGGAAAACAAGCCTGCGGGTGAACCTCTCATGTAGCATACAACATGTAGTTGTATTATATTCAGTTATTTTATTCTTAATCTATTGTTACTGATTTGTATTACGTGGATTATGTGGATAAGCTAGCATAGGGTTACCAATAAATAAGGTGACTATCACTATGCTCTAATGGAAATGTTCTACAAGAAATTTGTTCTAGTGGAAAATATGTACATTATTTTTGACAAGCATTTTTGACTAATGGAACTCTAGGGCATATTTATTAGTATTAGAATAGGGTTAGGGATAAGATCTATAAAATTTAGGTTTTGGGGTTTGGCTTAAGAAACACCCATTTCTGAGATTGGTTTCGGGCTTATTTTATAAAATAATAAAAATTGATATTTGTGAATTGGGTTTGGGTTTCAGATCTTTAGAATTATGTAAAATCAGGAGTTTGGGATTAGCGTTATAGTGCTAAGGTAGCGATGGGGTTAGTTATCGGTTAGGAGTAGGATTTTTTAGAACATCTTCCATTAGAACATTTCAGACCTCACATAATTTATAGAAAGTACTAATCACTTAATGCGGTTGCCATGGTTATTATACAAATTTTTAAGTGAAGAAGAAAAGCATTTCCCATATTTTGAAATATATAGGAAATATTTGCATTAAAATGACATTCTGTCATACTTTTTTAAAGGAAGATTTCGAATAAATATAGATTCTAATTTGTAATAAATGACTAGAATGTGTGTTAACTGACTGCTATAGAAAAACCATTTGATTCACTGCAAAAAATTTAATAAGAATTTTTTGAAAAATAATCATAACATAATCTTCTTGGTTGAAATTAAGTAGTTAGTCTTCAGTCACTTTAAATACAACTTTAACTGCTTTATAAAGTGAGGTTTATTTTTTTGTTTGACAAAATAATGACAGTCCATTATGAAAGAATTAATAGCTTAAGTTACGTCATTAACCTGAGCATTTTTCCAATTAGCGAGTAATGCTGTTTGTTGAATTCCTAATTGAGTTAAACAGATAATGTTTGGGAGGCAGTCAAACGTTAAGCAACCCAATGTGTTCTGCAGTATGTCAAATCTGGAGGATGCTAGGGGCTTAAGCCCCACCTTTTCTTTGAAAACTTAGATTTTTTCATGTGATATTATCAAGTTTTCTTCTTTATTTTTTAACTTTGCAGTCCTTTCAACACATTATCAATTGGTATTATAATTACTGTACTTTTAAACTAAAAACTTGCGGATTATTGTTAGTAATTCAGAGAGCAGATTTTACAGCAAAAATTTGCTGGAATTTCATATATCAATGCTTAAAAGTTATAAGATACTTCAACATTTCGTTTTATTGCCAAATAAATGCTATTGACTGCAAACTGAAATTTTACTGAAATTCTAAGCGGTTTCAACAAAGCCAGAAAAGATCAATAAATGCTGAAAATGTCTTCTCAAAGTTTAATTTTGCTAACAAGACTTTTGTGATTTTCACATCAAGTGAATGTAAAACTTTATTTTATATTTGAAGGAGGCAACTAGCAATTCAGTTTTTTGAAAAGGAGCCTGCCCAAAATATTTTAGCAGTCTCAAGAAATGCAAATTGCCCCAAAATCAAGCAAACACTTCCTTTGAAAAAATATTTCGTGACGGCATAAAATGCAACCCAATTTAGAGCAATTGCTAAAAATATTTCTTATACCATGTATACGATAGCACGCTGAATCCATTTTCGTACGCCATCCCTCGACAGCTTTCGTTGACTTTTGGAAATAGCTGATACCGATAATTTTTATGTATATAAGTAAATTGGACACACATATATATATATATATATATATATATATGTATATATATATATATGTTTCGAAAACATATTTTTGCTTTTCTACACTTAAATGAGAAAGAAAGAAGGATGTGCACTTAATTTTATAATTAACTTTGTTATGAATGCTTCGAACTTGTGCATTTCATTTTAGATTTTATCAATATGCGAGCCTAAATATTTATAAGTATCAAAACTTTGAATTTCTTTTCCATTACCAAAACTTACTACTAAATTCTTGACTTCATTCAACGTATCATTGCGAATATTATGATGTGCAATTACAACTTCACAACGTTTTCGACTAATTCATTTCCAGGTTTCGCTTTTCCGATTCGTGAATTAATACTCTTACACTTTCTTGATACAATTGAAAATCATTTAATGCTGTATTGCTTTGAATATTCGCGATAATCCTCATGTCATCAGAATACTTAGAGATGCCGCACTTCTAACGATCTGTGCGCAGGTTTTCATTCGATATCATGTTTGCAAAAAGTGTACCAGAGAGTGGTCCTCCATGTGGTACCCGTACGACAATTTTAGTTTTCTCTGTGTATTCAGTTTTGTTGTAGCGTATTTGTTTAGTCTAATCTTCCATATATGATCTTATCCATTCAGCTAACCACTTATTACTTTCCTCTATTCTGTTAGCTAGCTTGCTCTGCAGTATAGTGCTGAAGGCACTGCTATAGTTAAAAATAGTAACTTTTACTAAATATGTTTCTCTATAATTTAGTGTTATATATATATATATATATATATATATAATTCATTGTGTATAATAATGCATCTGTTGTCCCTCTCTTAGATTTATATGCAAATTGATAATGATCCAAGATATTCTGCATATTCTCAATGTATACGTCCGAAAGAAGTCTGTCTAAAATTCGTGCTAAAATTGGTGTAACAGTGATTGAACGAAATTTCTTTAAATTGTTTTCTGCAATGGGTTCCTTGATATTTATTTTTGGCACAGGTGGGACGATTGCTAATTTCCATTTTTCAGGGTATGTAATATTGCTAAAACACCTATTGAAGACTTTAGTATAACTGTAGCATCATCCAATACAAATCAAGCTGCTAATAAAAGATAGTCAGTGAAAAGGAACTAAGATCGAATTTAAATGTGATTAAAACTATATCATAAAAATTAATTATCATCTTAGATTAGTTTTGTATTAGGCAACCAAGAACTATCAGTGAAAATGCTTATAATTAGTATCTGTCGATTCTACTAATTTGGCGAAACGACGGGGCGAACTCGCTTCCATTATTTTTAGCCATCTTGGCAGAAGAACTTTTGAAATTGACTTTTTTGGATTAACTATAAATAGAGTGAAATTCATTGTAACAATTGATAAAGAAATTTCTTTGGAATTCTTATACTTCTTTCTGATTACGGTTTGAATATTTAATACGATTTTCAGCTAAACGTTTGGTGTTCAGTAGTGTCAAGGACCCCATAACGGGAACGATTCCAGGTTCCTTGTTCTGAGCCATGAATGTGCACTTATGTTAGCGATACGATTAGGAGTTTATATTTCCGTTTAGCTAACTATCGATCCTTTCTTACATGTACAAACGATAAAGAATTCGATATAAGCCTGGTAAGCCAAACGTAGGAATTTATATGTATATTATTCTAGATCCAAATTAATAACTATAACGTGATTGATAATGTGACCGTGTATGTATCAATTATTACGTGTAGGGTAGGTAGGAAGCTGCTAGATATTTATCTTATTTAATTAAAGCCAATATATTTCGGTAATGGCTAATTACATAATTAATTAAGCAGCTAGTAACAATCGAGGTTGCAAGTATATAGTACACTTTACAAATTCAGACTAAGTCATTTAAAGAACAATCACGAATTTTACTTCACTTTCATTCACATTTATTTTTATATTAGCAGGTTTTATTCTCCCTTTGTAACTCTGACAAAGCAATACGATTTCTCCAGAGTTGTCGCTCTTTTTGGACGATTTTTCTTTGGATTCAATTTAATAGGGTTCTATCTTCCTTTTTTAAGCATTTCCTTTGGATACTAATCATCTCATTTAAAGAACAATCACGAATTTTAGGCGTTCTATAGTTAAACGCTGGATTTTTATTGTAACATCAGTCGGTAGTTGTTGTTATTTATCGGCCAAATCACGCGCTTTTCGCATTTACTAGTTGTTTTCATATTTGTAAATATTGTAAATACGCATTGTATATACGACACCCAAGCATCTGTAAATAGAGAAATAGTTTCACAGTGTTCTCTTGTTTGCTAGAATCACCCCAGTGATTCTGCATTATGCTTTGATTGATCCATTATTTCCAAGAATTTTTAATCCAATTTTTCGAATTAGACTTCAATATTTTCCTCTCTCAATACATCATCCTAATTATTTTCACTCAGCAAAGATATTATTTTCTGTTGATTATAGATATTGACACTGTTTGACTGTTTTATTTTATTTGGAACTTATAACTAGTCAATTTTTGGAGTTAATATTAGGCTTAGGTGATACATTTTATTTATGTTTCCAAAAGGTGTATTATACAAAATATCGTAATAGCTTCCTTTGAGACGTAAGCAACATCAAGTTGTGATAAAGAGGGAAGAAATGTATGTTTCTAAATTAATACATTGTAAGCATTCAAGACTTTTCTGATTTGCATCGCCAATCACATATATAAACGCATGTGGTTACTTCGCCATACAATTATTAACGGAATTTATGAGGATTGAGTGTGATCTCTTTTTATTACAATATCTGGTCGCATGTTTAGCAAAATAACAATAGAAAATCCGCCTGGAATGTAGGCAGGTTGACAAGCAACAGTTAAAAGTTCAAAATCCTTTTCAGATATTTCAATAGAATTTTTGGCCGATTTCTGTCCCATTTCTTTTCTATGTAGATTATTAAAACTTCCCCACCCGATTTATTTGGGAAATTTTGAATATTTCTATTATTCCTGAACATGTAATATTTTTTCAATTTAGTTTGTTCATTTAAAATATGAGTTGTTAATTTTGTTTCTTGTAACAGCACTGCATTATACCCCTTGAAGTTAATCATAAAATCACTTTCAGAAAACTTTGATAGTAAACAATTAATATTATTTGAGTAAACTACGGGAAGTGAATTCTTTTGCTCAATTACAAGTAGATCACTTTCCACCTGAATCCATTTTCGCCTTCTCTACAATTAAACTTTAAATTCATAATCTTTAGGTTAGAAGCTGCAACTTTTCCAAATTTAATTAATTCCCTTCTTTTCTTTAAAGTCTCATTTTCTTGTTTTTTTAGCTTTACTAAGTCCCTTTGAAAGATATACCTTAAATTTAAAAGTATTAGAATTCTTAAGATTCAAAATATTTCTTAGTAAATTCTTTGCAAGTATAGGCTCCCGGAGTCTAACTAGCAATGCAAGTGTTTTATATATATATATAT
>CABFPE010000294.1:287053-297359 GCA_900660155.1 Hofstenia miamia
TTTATATATATATATATATATATATATATATATGTATATATATCAGACAACTGGTCTTCATGAAAATTGACATCCAAACTGTCTAGCAACAGGCACACAGTTTTTTTTTCATCACATGCTCTATCTCCAATTCGTTGTTTTTCACTCTCTGGAATGCTTCCTATCCGGATTTCTGAACTATTGCTTTGCTCAAGTACTGGGCTGCGTTTAGTTTCTACTCTTGTAGTCTTTTTTACAATTTCTGAATATTTCTTGATGTCTTGCACTGCTGATGTAATTTCTTCTCTTATGTAGGCGAAATCCATCTCAACCACTGGAAAGGTTGTCATGGTGCAAGGTTCACAGCACCATAACAGGCTTTCACAAATATTTTCATTTCCAAGCAAAATGCTTAACACAGATTTATTCATTCTTGTACAAACTGAATGAAAGACAGGTTTGCATTTTGCACATTTAATTTTGTGAGAATTTGACTCTACCTTTTTTGGCATATAGTACAAATTAAAGAAAATTTTCACTTGTACAGTTTAAGCAAATTGTATTCTAACTCAGGTTTGTAAGTGTTGACTGCTTCTTTCCACAAGCAATACAAAAAGTCATTATGGAATATGGGTAGTATAAAAAAACTTATCAAAAATTTTCTTCTTCTCACAGCTAGGGGGAATGAATATGTTTCACCAAAATGCTTTACAACAAAGTTACTATAATCCAAATTATCATTAGAATATAATGAAATTTGCACTGAATGCCATCCACACACATAATTTTTCAGGGTGCAAGCTTTCTGTTATTACTTGCATAGGGTTCTCAGACGCCCATATGGTACAATTATGATGATTGACCATTCCATCTATAGAAAAATAGGCCTCATCTGATTCAGTGATAGTTTGATTCAAGGTAATTTTGTATGTCCGCATAAAACATGCTTTAAGAATTCAACAAACACATTTCTTTGGAATTGTAGTAGCTGCAGCAATAGAAGAAGAACTTGCATGGTCATGCACATTTGTATCTTGCAGAGTTTTCAGCACACTGATTTCCATTGGTTTCCAGTCTTCTTGGAGCAATGGTCTTCCTGATTTAGCAGCATTGTGCAAGGATTTTGTCTTTTCAAATTTTCTTATCATGTAAGTGACAGCTGTAATAGAAAAAATGTCTTTGTGAAGGTGGTGTGCTGTTTTTTATGCACGTAATGCCGCTGTTGCACTGTCTCCATTTTTGTAGTATAGTTTTAATATTTCCAGTCTAGTGTCTAAATACATGTTTAAAGTTCAAAAGTCCTGGAAAAACAACAAAATGGTTATGCATAACATAAATTCCCTTTATAGTATAGTTTTAAAATGAAGAAATATTTCATCATCTTTTCTGTGATTGGTTGAATTTTTTTAGTTAGTTTAAAAGTCAAGTTATTTTTTACACACCCTGTATAACTCACACAATTTCAATGGTTAATGGTTCATCAATCTCAAATATAATATAATACTATTTTATCCTGCAATAAACTTTGTAGAATTTTGAATTAACTCTTCAATTACAAATACAATGAGGTTCCTTAGAAAAGTCTTGATTCATGTTGTCCTCAGATGCATCACTTGTGGTCTAGGCAGGTTCTGTAGTGGGGCTAATTTATCTTTGTTGCCTCAGTTAGGATTTAAGTCTCTTGACTCATAGAGAATTCCATCCAGATCATTAATCAGTACAGGTTCCTCATTGTCAGCAATGGGTCAATCACATTAGATGGCTTATTATATGGCTTCATATGGTTAATATGTATGATTAATATTTTTTTCCTATCAAATTTCAAATTTTTTATTTGAATATTCACATCATTAATTGCCTTAATTAATTCATATGATCCTGAATATGAATAACAAAATTTTTGCAAAACCTAAGTTGATTAATGGATTATAGGCCAAACTACTGCATAAATTCAACTACTGAAACCAAACTTTCATTTTATAATTATCATCCATGCTCACTTGTGATTTCCATGCTTTTTCAATTATATTTTGCTGAGAATTATTTTGATGTAGTCTATGGTCCAGATTATGGTGATGGGCACTCATATTATGAACACTGTTTCCCTTGTGTAGGATGTAATAATTGATTTCCTAATTCTAACAAATAACAGTTGATAAATTAGATTGCTTTCAAAATGTTGTCCCTGATCTGTTAAAGTGTATCTGGGATTCCAAACTATGTAAATACTCTTGTCACTAAATTCTTGGCTGTGGTATTTACTAATGCGTTTTTAGTGTGAATGAGAACTTTGTAAACAAATCAACCTTGCATAGCACTTACCTCTTTGGTTGCCTTTGGGTAGCAGGTCCAAAAAATCAAGCTTTAAGATTTCAACCTACCTCAATTGATTTTTATGGAACCCTAATAATTGTAACTTGAAAAATCTGGGCAATACATTTACTGCAAATATTTTAAATATCACTTTTCATATAGATAGAGTGATAGGATTTTCCAATTGAGCTTTTCTTAGCTGTTCTTTTTCCTGTTGTCCTAAATAAAATAAAAATGTCAACATGGAGTGAGGGCCGCCTATTTCATTTTGATCAACATCTTGAGGAGGCCCTAACATAATTAAGGTATCAGTATTCTAATGTTCTATGCCTAATTTGTGTCAATGTCAAACTGAAATTCAGCTACCAAGTTCTTATCCATTTGCACAAGCTTACATTTCATACATATTGCAGGCGGGAGGTATTTCAACAAATAGTAAAAAGGTAACTTAAGATGCTTCTTCAAGTTATCATGAGTTAACTAAAGTAGCTTAGAACATGCACTGCAGTTGTCTTTGGCAGAGACCAACTACGATCATCTGATAAAAGGATGGAGCCTCCTGTACTAAAGAACTCAAGTGTAGTACTCGTGCTCCTACTTGTGTCACTTAATTATTTGGGTGCTAATTTAGAATTTTACCTAGTTGTTTAGTTTAGCTTATACTTATACATGCAACCAAAGTTAAATAAGACATTTCCTACATATACTACATAAAGAGTTGTAATTACAAGTTCGCAAGCTACATGTAAACCAATCACTAATGCATATACATAATAACTTGTTATCATTTTTTATCCCTAATAGTGTTGGTCTGAAATATGATGTTGCCTACTACCATTTGTGAAATCTATTACTAAATTTGAATATTTGATTGAAATGGCAGCAAGTTAAATTTTTGCTATAGTTAGCAAGCAAGTGGTTTGGATTATTTCATGTTGTCAAAAACAGTTGGCAAGTGACAAATGTCCGATTTATTTCCTTTTGATAATAATGAAAAATATGAATATAGATATAAATATTTCCCTACGAACATTGGCCAGAGACCAAGTGTGATCTATTTATATATACGGCCCATCTAGCTGATCATTCAGCCCAATTTTTTATGTGTCGGGCTTTGTCACGGTCACAAAATTAAACAATATCAGGTGAATCGGGTTAAACCATAAAGTTCTACAACAATTGCAACGATTCCACACACTGTCTAATTGATTACAATGTAGTAGTAAACTGATTTGGTTAAACATTGATATTAGCCCATTTTTATGAAATTTTAGACATAAATATTGATTGGTTTGTGTAAAAAACGTCATTTCTAGCTACTCCCTAAGATTTTTAATTTTTCCCAAACGGTCATGTGTTGTATCATGTTCACTATTTTGCTTATATTGACGGGTAGTGGGTCATAACCTTTGACCCGTCTCTAAATCTGATCTGATATCAAATCTAGTCGCATATTGATGGAGAAGCTTGAGGACAGAATATTCAACTGTGAAAGGTCTTATATATAGATCACATTTACCAGATACTCAGAAGCCGAATATGTACTTAGGAAAAAGTATAACCTTAACCTCGCTTATGTTACGTTTTCGTTACAAACTACAAATTTGGATAAAAAGTGGGTAAATTTTTTTTGAAAATATTCTAACAACTTGACTTTGTATAGATATGTACATAACTATCACAAGTGGGTATGTTTTTGTTTGTATGTATGTTTAGGAAGTACACATGAGGCCTTCTAATATTGAGAATAATATGATTTGCAAAAGAGTACTTATGCATTTCTTTAAATTAAAATAGATTTAGGTAGAGCAACTGTGTAGTTAATTAGTCCAGAGCTTGTGTGTTGGCCGTTGACCTATCTACTTTTGTTTACAGCATTTTGTATGTTGGTGCTGAGAAGGAATCAATTTTTAAAGTTTTGTTACGAATTTGGTAAAAAAACAATTGTTTGCCGAAAATATAGTAAAATTGAACATTTCAACCTATCATTAATATTTATATAATATAAAGCATTTTCTTCATTATTAAAATTAGTATGTTGTAGTACCATCGTTTTTTTCTGGTATCCAGAGGTATAGGAATGTTTCCTGCTTGACCTCTCAGAATAATTCATTATCTTTCATTATTATTATGTTATTTTGGTTAATCAGTTTTATTGTACTGATTTAATTATAGAGTATTAATATTATGATTATCATCTAGTTAAAATCCAATGTCAATTGTTCCCAAACTTTTCTTTCTATTTTAAAAGATTTCGTTAGAATCACTTATTGTTATTGTTAGCAGTGGCGTACGTAGAGGGGGGGGGCATGGTGGAATGTCATCCGCTTCATCAAGTTTGATTTTGAGCGGTTATATCAAAAAAATTTTTTGGTAAAATAAATGAAAAATTTAAAATCTAAGATCGTGAAATGTATATTAGTGGTCTATTTTCTCAATACTTTCAAAATTTTTTGCGGGGCTTTGCCCCGCGTTTGGTCAATATTAAGATGTCCCTCTCCTCAGAAAATCCTGCGTACGCCCCTGATTGTTAGAGAATGCTTACACAGAAAACAACAGAGTTGAATTGTTTCAAATAAATGTTTTAAACAGGAAGTAGAAAACATCTTTAAAACTACTTGAAAAAACAGCCACATAATTATGCTTTTTCATGTAAATGTTAATGGTATCATGGAGAATCTGAAAATTTTTTGTTTTTGTTTAATTCGGAAAAAAACAAGGATTTTAAAAAAAAAACAACTACTTACCAATTACAGAAGTATATCAGACATTTCCACCATCATAATGATGCAAATAATAGTGTTACTAAAATTGAATTCAATTTCAGGAATGTATTTGGTTCAGCTTCTCATGAATTTAGATAGATAAACTGTTTGAAAGTTTCTGAAAATTTATGTAGACAAATGTGTGAAAGGAAGTTTTCTGAAAACGCCATTTTAGAAATCGTTTAATGACAACAATTATGATCTCAATTTTTGAGACTCACATCAATGATCTCTAGCATTCAGGTGTAGTATTTTAATTAGAGAAATAATATATATATATATACATTTTGATTTATGCTACAAAAAACTATGTTCATTCAACCGAAATAAAATTAGATTTTTAACATAAATTTAGCTCAGATATTGGATATGAATTAGATGTGATTCTCTTATGTTTGTAGTATTCACATGAAATGTACTTACTACAAAATAATATATTTTATATTAATTGCAAAAGTCTGTTTTCTAACGACCCTTTCGACCAAATTTTTCATAATCTTCAATGGTTTCTGGAAAAATCTGATTTTTGGTTTCTGGCAAAAACAAGGCAAATGCAATTGCTATGAAGCCCAAGGATAGAAAAAATATTATTGTAAAGTAGGAAAAGTATTTAGAAAATTCCACCATGAGTTGCGGTAGCAGAACTGCGACTACTCTGCAAGTTATTGAGGCAATTCCAATACCGAAAGCTCTTAGAGATGTGGGCATTAACTCTGCATTCCATATAAGAATATTGAGATATATCACCGTTGCTGTAAGCTTATTGATTGATGCTGCAATCGCTTTAAGTAAGGTGAAGTCTGGAAGAAGCAAAATGCCAATAATTAAAAATCCAACTGATAAGAGTGTAAAAAATACCTGTGTAGCTTTTCTTCCATACTTATTAGCAGACGTGATGTGTACTATTGTAGCAGGAACTTCGCTCAAACCGCTTATCATTATATAAGTGTGAACATCCATATTAAAGAGTTCAGGACCAAAAATTAACGCATAGTATATATTCCCAGCAGACAGCCAACATACAGCTAGCGCAATCATGCGAAAGAGAGTTCTCTTAGTCTGAAAAAGTTGCCAAAATTTAAAATTGACATTTCCTTTCTCTTCAGCAAAATNTAGTATATATTCCCAGCAGACAGCCAACATACAGCTAGCGCAATCATGCGAAGGAGAGTTCTCTTAGTCTGAAAAAGTTGCCACAATTTAAAATTGACATTTCCTTTCTCTTCAGCAAAATCAATTTTGTTCAAGTACACGTCGACAGAAGAAGTCATTTCGGTTTTATTCATTCGAAACATTTTATGAACAACCTTCTTGAAGTCATTTATTCTTCTTTTCTGGAGAAGCCATTTGGGCGACTCATCTACAAGGAATAAAAATGAAATGAAAATTATGTATGGCAATACTAAGCGATAAATTACAAATGGATTCCACCTTCTTAGGATCATTGATACAAACCCTGACAAGAAAGTGCCAATGCCAAAACTAGCTTCATTGCTACTAGATCCAAAGACTGCATATTTTGAAGGAACAACTTCGGAGATATATATAAATCCAGCAATGCATAACACTATAATAAAAAAAACTTTCAATAAACCTTGCAAACAAAAACAAATAAAAATTTGGTGAAAGCAAAAAAACCAAAGAACACAACAAATTTACAATGCTTCCCATCAGAAGCGCAAATTTTCTTCCTGAATAATCAATAAGGATTGCTCCAAATGCTGAACCAAGAACTTGACCTATAAACATAATGTTGACTTCTAGCTCTGCAAGATGCTCCTTTTCACAAACTAGGTCAAATTTTGCTCTTAGAGAGTCATCAAACTCTGATCCAGGATAGTACATAAATGAGCTACAGGGTTCAGAAGAATTAGAACTTGGGATTTTATAAAAACATTCATTCATTAGTTCTTCACCACCTTTGCATTTGAAATTTACTTTTCCAAAGGCGATTTGGTAAAATGCAAAAGTGCCTCCAATGATCACCTGCACAAACAATGATGCAATCGCATTCAGGATGTTCCACTTTCCAATTTTAGCAGCTTGAAGAATTTCGTCAACATACATTTCTTAAAATTTCTACTTTACTATTGACAAAGCTGATTAGATTAATCACTCAAAATACTAACTAAACACACGTAAGCTTATGCAATCAAAAAGAAAAATTATCATTATTTGCTTAGCATTATTTAACTGCTTAAAATATATTTAACCAAATATTTCTGTTTTACTAAGGTACTCTAAATTATAATTTATTAATATAACAGAAATATTATGAAAAACAACCCCACAGTTTAATAATCTATACAATTGGGACACGTCTAACCTTCCGTGAATGACATTACTTTCATAATTTTTTTGTTGTACAAAACAGCCTCAATGGTGAATCTCATTACCTTATGCAACCAAGGCAATTCTTTCAAACCATGACAGTAACAACTAAGCACAACTAAATCGTTTTATGTAATTACACGAGCCACGTTCCGTTTAGATGCACTGTATGCAATGTCAGACTTCATTAGTGACTGAAGGGGTCTGTGCCTAAGAGAGAATTTAAGGTATAAGTGAGAAAGAAGACAATTCTTTAATTTGTAGTGATTCCATTCTTTAGGTATTTTATGAAGTCTGTGAGTTATCAACGGTAAGTTTTCTGTAGACAAAAATTGCAAATTGTAAAAAACGGTTAAACAAAAGAAACATCACGAGTTGAAAATCTGTCATAAAACAGTTAATGTCTGCTTTTCTATTCACAAATCGAGTGTTTCAAGAAAATTTTGAAAATATCTAATTGCAGATTTTTTGGTAAAAATATGACATGAAATTCTGAAAAATGATGATTTTCTTGATCTAAATACAGCTTTAACTGCTTTCTATAGTGAGTTATTTTATTTATCATTGATCTTGAAAATAATAACGAAATCCAGAGAAGTATGTTTTTCCATATCAATCTGGATTATTGAATTCACAAATTCATTTATATATTTAAATATTTTCTCATTTTAGCTCTAACCTAAATTTAGGCCAAATAAATCTTATTATTCTACTTTTCTTTCCAGCATTTGGTTCTGGAAAACATGCCATTCAAAATTGACCTGCAAACGTAGAAATCGCTTTAACATACACCAAATTAATTTTTTTGTATTCAAGTGTAAACTGAAATGTATTAACTAGCCCATGTTTGCACAAACATTAATAGAAAAGAAATATTTTTAGTGCTGTGTCACGACGAAATAAAAAAATATATTTAGTGTGGTGTGCACTTTCTCCCAAAGTTCTCATAATCTTTGATGGTCTCTGGAAAAATTTCATTTTTTGTTTCTGGTAAATGCAGTGCAAATACAATGGCGATAATTCCCAGGGAGAGAAAAAACATAATTGGAAAGTAGGCAATGTAGATAGATATATCATTAATGAGCTGGGGCAAAGCCACCGAAATGAGTCTGCCCATGAAAGACGCAATTCCCATACCTACTGCTCTCAGTGGAGTAGGCATCAGCTCTGCATTCCAGACATGTACATTCAAAAAAATCACCGTCGCAGTAAGTTTATTAAAGCACACCGCTATAAGTTTTATTATTATGAGATTCTCAGATAAGAGAGTACCTAGAATTAGAAAGGCTACCGACAAAAATGAAAAAACTATCTGAGTGGATTTCCGTCCTATCTTGTTAGCAGACATCATATGTACAATTGTAGCAGGAAGTTCACTTAATCCACTTATCATTAAGTATGTATGAACATCCAAGTGAAATAGTTCCGGTCCAAAGATCAATGCGTAGTAAATATTTGCCGCAGATAGCCAGCACATTGATAGTGCAATCATGCGGAAAGCAGTACTTTTCGTTTGAAAAAGTTGCCAAAATTTGAGACTTACTTCAGCTTTGTGTTCATCAAGGTCCATTTTGTCCAAGTACGACTCAATAGTAGGAGTTAGTTCAGTTTTATTTAATCGAAATACTTTATGAACAACTCTATTAAAGTCTTGTATTCTTCGCTTTTCAAGGAGCCATTTTGGTGATTCATCTATAAAGATTAATGAAAGAATTATTAGAGAGTAGGGCATTATCAGACGGATAATTAAATATACATTCCATCGTCTGACTACTATTGAAACAACCGCTGACAAGAATGTTCCCAGGCCAAAAATGGCTTCTGCACTACTTGTTCCGTAAATGGCATATTTAGAAGGAATGGCTTCAGAAAGATATATGAGGCCAGCGATGAAGACTACGACGTTAAAGAAACTTTCAATACACCTTCCAATCATTAAAATGTAAAAATTTGGAGACCAGAGATAAGTCAGTGAGCATAACAAGTTCACGATACAGCCAGTTACTAGGGCGAATTTCCTACCAAAATAGTCGATTATTAGTGCGCCGAAAAAAGACCCAAGCATTTGGCCAATGAACAATGCGTTTACGTCAATTTCTGCTAGATGCTCTCTGTCACAAACCAGTTGAAATTTCGAACGTAGAGTGTCATCAAACTCTTTACCAGGATAAAAAGTAAATGACGTGCAAGCACTGCTAGAGTTGTTGTAAATGTCGAAGCATTCATTCATGTTTGTTCTGCCTTCTTTGCATTCAAAGTTCATTTTTCCAAACATTATTTGATAAAATGCAAACGTGCTTCCAATTATTGCTTGTGCAGTCAATATCACGACTACTATAGTTATGTTCCATTTGCCAATTTTAGCTGCCTGAAGAATTTCGTCAACATACATCCTCTACCTGCACAAATTTAAATCAATGATCCTTTGCTAAGCTTGCGAACAATTGATTGGCTTAAAAATTCAGCTTACAAAGCAAACAAGACTTTAGATTTAAGTGGGGCACCTAAATTACTTCAAGCATATGCTATGTTTAAAAAGCAAACGCCTTACGTGCAATGAATTATTTCAAAATATGTCTCTCAACAAAAAATATTAAAATTGAATATTAAGAAATGATATTTAAGTAGAGTTCTTCAGCGCGCATTCTTGGAATGACTATGTGTTGATTTTGTGAAATTGTTGAAAATCTCATATAAATTAAATCGTATTTCCAGTGGAGTTGAGATCCGTGCTCACAGAGAGTTTCCCATTGATATTGCGGTGTATAAGGGTAAAGATTAAATCCTCCCCCAATGGGCTTCATTGAGATGTATTAGACTTGTACTGCTATTCTAAGCTACTTTAAAAGCTGATAAGAATGCCTACAAAATCAAAGCACATTACGCGATATATATATATATATATATATATATATATA
>CABFPE010000294.1:327370-354653 GCA_900660155.1 Hofstenia miamia
GCCCACAGAAGAACTGAAGAGGAAACATCTGACCACTTCGTCACCTAAACAGTGATAGTGAATACTCAATCATTTTATTAACATAACTAGTTAATAATAGAGGATAGTCTGATGGTTCGACAATGTAGTAACACCTCACCCACGAATTACTAAGCACTCATTATCAGTAATCAGACATGGCGTAATAAGCTAGGTGGAGGATGTTACATTTGTATTCATAGGTGAAAATGCTATTTTACAGCATTTCATCTTTGTTAACCTTCTGTCTCATTTTTCTTGATAATGGTAATTTCAGAATTTCATCTTCTGTCATGAATATTGCTAGTATCCATGCTGTAGTTTGGAATAGAATTCCAGGTGTGTTAATTTCTTCTTTTCTTGAGTTCAATTTGTAGGCCTTAAATATTTCTTGTATTATCACTTCAATTGTTTTATGATACTTCTTGGATGGCATATTTGTGTTTATCTTTAGCCATTGTTTGTTTCTCCATTTTCATGTTTTTCCAAATGTTTTCTATCTGTTTAAGATGCTCTTTGTAATTGGTTTAAGTTGCATTTTTTACTTAATTGTGTAGACTTTTCTAGATTTTCTGTTGTTGTCATAATCTCTATCATTGATTGCAATGCATGGATCTGCCATGTATACTTGAGCCAGTAATCTATTTGTAGATCAAATTTTATGATTTCTGATATTGGCATCTTGTTTTGTTTTTGTTCTGCTATGAATATACTTTGCACTTGCATACTCATCTCAAAAAGGAAATGTGTTAGTTTTTCCAGTGTTGTTTTTGTGATTATTACCATTTGCACTCCTTGTACTTTTTGTTATATTATTTTTTATCATGTAGATGATTCTTAGATTGTTTTTACTGATGTTGATTTGGTCTATTTTGGAAACTGTCTTCTTGTAAACCATGATTTTTGGTTCATTTGAGAGTATGAATTCCTCATCAAATGCTATGTACAACATGCTTCTGAATTAACATCATTTGAGGTCTCATTCATTTTCTAAAAGTAACTTATGATTATGCTTATCATTGGTCTATTTTCTTTATCTAGTTCCATTGCTAAGTTTGCTGCCTCTGTTTTTAATTGTTTTTGTATGTAGCTTATCATTTCAGGAGATAGCTTCTCATGGGAATAGTATCACATTTTGGTTGTTGCTATAAAGTATGGGTGTAGTTTCTCACCATCTATTTTTGACATCCATTTTTCTTTCTCTTGAGACCTCATTGCTCTTTCAGATGCTTTATTGGTTTTTCTTGAGAGGGCATGTAGTGTTCTCACCTTCTGAGTGAGTTTTAGTGGTTGTCTAGTGCTGGTCCTTTGTCACAATCCATAGGTTCAGAACCTTTTCTATTTTTTGCTGCCATTTGCATCAGTACTCTCAATTGTATTTTTTTGTTTCCAATGTTACACCAGAATTTATCATCATATCCTCTTCTCCTAAACTGTCTAGGTCATCCATTTTTTTACATTTTCATTGTTATGCTTTAATAATTTAAATTCAGCATTTTCATCTAGTGCTGCACACTCTATATCACTAATTGCCCTTCTTAAATTTTGAAAATGTAATACACTGTCATTAATTAATACATATTCATTGTTAGGTAAAACCTTTTTGATTTTCCAAGGGCCAGATCATATGGTTTTTAGTTTTCTTACTTGGTTTAGGTCATTTACCTTTGTGGGTGTGAATGTCTATACTTTGTTGCCTTTTTTGTAAGTGTTTCTGTATGTGTTTTATTGTAATTTCATTGTTATCTTGTGGCTAATTTCTTTATGTTGTGACAAATAGTTTCATGAATTCCTTTTATTTATGATTTTAAGTTCTCTATGTATTCATTGTTTATTTTATTAGTGTAATTGAAGTATTGTATTGAGAGAGGTGCTGCTGGCTCTCTTCTATACATTGCTTTGAACAGTGTTATTTTGTTATTGAGTGTACTGATTTATTGTAGAAATATTCTACTATTTCTATTACTTGTGTTGCCTTCTAGTCTTGTTGTTGCAACTTTTATCAATTTTATCAGTATTCTTTTTATACTTTCAACTGCTCCATTTGCTTACAGGTTGTACACTGTTGTTCTTTTGTACATACATTTTTAATAATTATTGACAGTGCAATTTATATAAGAATCTAAAGAATGTTTATGATGCATAGCAGATTGCTGCATATTTTCCATGTAGCATCACCATGCATATATTACTTTAAACATTTAATTTTATTTCAATTTTGAACAAGACTCTAATTGAAAATACCCAAAATAGTTACTAGATATCAAATTGAAATTGCTTTGGTTAAGGCCTCAATCAAATTATTTCAAAATTCTGCTAAGTTGATGTTTCATTTAGCAGTTTCAAGTATTCCAATAACAGCACTGCCTGAAGTGAATTGTAATTTTTGTTCATATTATGTTCAATGTGGCAAATCACTAGTGGGACTCCACAAGATCACTCAATCTCATAAGACTGTGACTATATTGTTCAGTGGACCAGGATGAACATAGTGTAGCATAATCCATGAAAAAAAACAAAAAGAGAAAAGCAACCAAGATCAAATATCAATTGAACAAAAAACTCATTTATATTATTTTTGTATTTTGAAAAATTGCAAAGCAAGTATTTGCCACTTTAAATCTTTTTGACAAATCACAAGTGGACAATTAGCTTCATGTTGATTTTAGCAAATAGCCATTTTCACACAGAAATATTCTATGTAGACTGCAGAAATAAATCAGTGACAGGTACTTGTTTAGAAACAAATAGGTTTGCAGTAATTTTATATAAATATGTACCAAGGTGAACATTATGTTGGAAAATAAACTCCTTAGAAGCTCATTTATATTTATTCAGTTTAATTAATTACTAGATAATGGGCAGCTAAGCATTTCATGCATGTAGTGATCAATAGGCTGTTGTGTGGGGAAATTGATTTAGTGCCTTGATCACCT
The DNA here is from genome assembly GCA_900660155.1 of Hofstenia miamia. Classification (NCBI taxonomy): domain Eukaryota; kingdom Metazoa; phylum Xenacoelomorpha; order Acoela; family Hofsteniidae; genus Hofstenia; species Hofstenia miamia. Next base: position 330,325 of record CABFPE010000294.1, read on the forward strand.
CATGCATTTAAGCTAAGTATACAAATATAGGTTTTTTACAATGTGCTTAGCTGGCTATCAACCTTGCATTACTATATGTAGTAATAAATTTGCAATAAGGCTGGTCAGCCAGCCCTAGGAATGTTTCTTGTTTATTATTTTATTTTAGATCTAAATTTGTTACAACTAAGAGACCTATAAAGAGACTTGTAATGACCATATTTAGTTTAGTATTGTATTGTTATTGATTGTACATCTTTTATATGTAGATTAGGAAGCTGCTGTAGTTTGTAGAGAGTTTTATTCTTTTATTCTTTTTAATTTGTTGCAGCTAGTGTCACTCATTGTTAATTATTTTTCTCTTTTAAATGTGGGATAGGAAGATGCTCTAATGATTAAATAGTTTTTTCCAGCAACTAGTGCCTCTGCATCTTTGTGTATTAATTATGTTAGAAAACCACACATTGTTGAGTGTGAGCTATGAAGTTGAATTGTGACTGGTATTTATTATCACCAAGTAGTTAGGGTACACACAATAAAATTAGTCCTTGTGAGCATGACCTGAGTTGTTGAAAATTGGAATACTTGGAATGGTGGATGGCTTCTCAGTGATCAGATACCACTCTGGGCAGTGGCCCACAAAGAACTGGAGTCTCTATCTTGTCTAACTACCTAAAAAGCAGTGGTTATTTTATATACACTCCAAGATCTAAATGTAGTTTAGTCTAAGCTCAATGTGCAATCAAGATAACAAAAGTTCAACAAGATAGACATTACCCTGCTCCAGAGAATCTGCTTGTTAGTGTTCTTAAATACACAGAGTTTAATGAACATCTCAGCCTGGATGATTATTCTACATGATAACAGATTGTCCTACTAACATCAGGAAATGGGATGGTGTAGTCAACATATTTGTTTCTTCTACATCAATTAACTTACTGATAAACTTTCCACTTTACTGATACTGTTCTCTCTGTCTCTCTCTCACTCTATATTACTGCTTATGTGTTTATGGAAATCCTATGGGAAAAGAAAAGGTTCTACTAACTGTGATGCTGATGAAAAGAAAAACTACCTAACCTACAGAAAAAATTTTTTTGTTGATTAAATGAAATTGAAATGGAGAACTTAGATAGATCAACAATACATAAATGGAATCTCACAACAGTATATGATCATTACATTCTAAAGCTAATGACAAACAAAAAGAAGCAAAAGAACCATAATCAGACAACCCCTGTGACTTCAATGAGAACACAATCCCTAAAAATTTATCCCTTACCACAGATGTTGAAATGCAAACAATTCCTCTGGAAAATGAATTAAATTCATTTGAAATACTAGAAAAATTACAAAAAAATCATGAAAATGAAATTGCATTAAAAAATCAAATCTTGTTATTAAATAAGAAATTCAAAAAAAAGAGTGAAAAGAAAGTTGTTATTGAGGAATTGAAACATGATATGAGTCAGCAGCTAGAGGAACAATGAAACATTTTTCAAGCTCAAGTGGAAACACTAACCCAGAAATTGCTAGAAGCAAATCAACAGATAATTGAACAGAATAAAAAATGGGAAACCATGTATAATGACCTTGAAATAAAAAACAAACTATTGCAACAGGAAAATGAAACTCAACAGATGGAAATTGAGCAGCTAAAAGATTAACTGATGAAGGATGAAGGAGACTTGCCAAAACCAATGCATATGGAAGACATCCTTATTACAGAGGAACCAGATGCAGAATTGGGTGCCCTGAGATGATGCACACAATTAAACTGATTGAAGATACAAATGTGACATAATCTATCAAACTATCATGATTGGTCAAGATGAGAGAAAAAGATATTTTAAAATTATGCTCGACAGTATTTGACAAAACAAAAGATGGTCAAACAGCATAGTCAAATTAACACTGACGTTGCGTAATCTTAGCAGAAATATTAAGCGAGGGAAAAACCTTAAACAAGAAAGATTAACAGGTACTAGTCGAGTATTTAGTTGTTTATTACCAAGTGCTATAAATATATTGAACAGGATGTAATTCATGATGAGCAAATCTACTTTGGATTCATTTTCTTTTGTCAGGTTATTTTATATATTCTGATGGAAAGCTAAATGTCTATGAGCTAGGGTAATTGTATGGTGGTTCCCACATCTGGTTAAAGGTATGCTGGAGCAGCCTCCTAATAGCTATTCCACAGTGGGGAGGGCGACAGCTGTAGTTACCTGGTGTGCTCTTAGGTTACGGATAGGTATAGGAGTTTTTTACCGTTATAGCTTTCCTAATTGTCATTGCTTGTCCGATATTGTTATCGCAGCCTGTAGGTTTTACATGTCAATTATTTTACCGATGAACTCAAGTTATTTATTACATTCATTATATTACATGCTGATTGATGGCTTGATAGTGTTTACCTTTAAACGGTTATTACGATTGTATTTTGATATTCTATTACACATAGTTTATTTAATAGTCATTACATGTTGCTCAATGTTTTATACAGTAGACCTTCGGCCAACCTCTAGTTACCGTTTTCTGCTGATGGCATTGATTGTTTACATGTATCAAGGGCTATTAGATATATATCTATATGTAGGGTTATTACATGTAAGGCCTTATAATAAGCTAGTTCAGCGGCAAGGTTGCACAACTTCATTTATTGCATTAGTTCGTAATAACAAAAACAATCAATGCACTAAATTCTTAAGTAGTCGCCAATCCCATTACATTGAGTTCCCTATTCACATCACCATTCCATTATTGTTCTCTATCTCACATTGGCAGTTCCATTGGTAAGATGCGGCTGGCGGATGACTCTTGAGTGTTGATCCTGTCTTCCAAACTCTCTGCTTTACCTAAATAAGTTGAGTTAATTGAGTAGCTAAAAAGGCTCTTGCATATTAAACTAGTTTAATAAACCACACACTTATTATAAAGGAGAGAAAACAGAAAAGTGTCAACTATGATTAGTGGTTAGTCTAAGAAAAGTAATAGCTTTCTCTAAATAATACCCTCACAGTGGGTTGGCATGATTCTACACAAATCATGGAAGCTGAAGAGGAAGAAGAAAGAAAGAAAATCATTGGGCAAATAACTCAGGAAGTATGTAAAAGAGTTGCAATAGAAGTAGTAGCTAAAAGCCTGGAGAAACCAACTTATGAGAAAACAATACTACTGGAAAGGAAAAATGAACAGCCAACACCATTCAAGTGTCAGATTCAAAAGTTCACTGGGAAAATCAATACTTATTCCCCAACATTTGAGGAATGGCTGCAGTTGTTTGAGCTCACCATGAGAGAAAGAAAAGTGGATCAGGACACAGCTGTGGCAAGGCTCCCCTTATATCTAGCAGCTGCAGCATATCAACACTATTTAATGTTGGATATAGAAACAAAGAGGCTGAAAACTTCATGGAATACAATAACAATGAAAGTTTCAAAAACCAACAAAAATGAGAAAATTTGATGACATCAGAAATTACATTTATATGTCACAAGTTGAGTGATTGCTAACACTCAGTTTGAGAGGTGGATATTACTCTAAATACAACTTATTTTTGCACATCACAAAAGGCCTTTGAGAAAACATAAGACAACAGTTTGAAATCAAATGTGACATATATGATAATTTGGAAAAGATGATTAGAAAGGCAGTAAACATCCAGGTGATGCTGGAAAATAACCAAGGATCTACATAAAAGCAACATGAAATAAGCAAAATGCATCAAACTGGAAAACAAGAGAACAATTACAACCTAAATTTTCACAGACAAATATTGCAAAGAAAAACTAGAAATTCATTAAGATAAAAACTCAAGATGGACAAATCAAAAAGTGAAGGAAAGAGATGTTCTGTGCTACAATTGTGGACAAAAGATTCATCAGAAACCTGAATGTAAGAGGTGAATAAATGTGATAGAAGATAGAAATGCATATTTTAATGATGAAGATATTTTAAATTATGAATATGAAATGTTATCTGAAATTAAAAGAAATGAAACAGCTGAGGAAAACTGTGCACCAGTAATGATATTAACTAATCTTCACAATGTCAACACAATTACAGTTGTGGTTAATGGAGTAATGACTAAAGTGACTATTGTTACAGGTGCAGTGAAATCAATTATAACAGATGAGCATGTGATGAAACTAGGATTTACAAGAGAAGAATTACTAAAATCATAAAACAGATTAATAAATGCATTGAGTGAATATATCAACACAAAGGAAATGCTGGAATAAGCAAGAATAAGGATAGCAAATAATATGTTTGAACAGTCATTGATCATTGTTGACACTTACAAGAATATGTTACTGTATGAGATAATATTGGGAGACAACTTTCTTTCTAAGAACAAATGCATCATAAATTACAGAAATAGAACCATAAGAGTTTAAGAAGAAGAAATTGAAATCAAAAAAGAACAACAAGACAAGAACATACTAGTTGAATTAAGAGAAGACATCAGATTGCAACTGTGCCACTGGAAAATGCATGCAATCAAGTGTGAAAGAGAGATAACAGTGGAGATCATGGTATATGAACAAACAGGAATCTCAATGCCTTCAATTATCTGGACAATCAAAAAAGGAGAAGAAAAATCCTAATATTAAACACAATGAACAGGAATATCAATATAAGCCAAACAAAAGTAACAAATTTAACTAAAATATGTTAAATCAAGGTTCAGAACAATATGGACACCAATAGAAGAAAACAATGGAGTTATTAATGCACAATGCCAACTAAAGGGCATGTGGAGGAAAGTGCAAAGTAATCCACAAGGTCAACTAAAGGACATGTTGATGAACACCATTGTGGCAAGTAATTTGCAATGCCAACTAAAGGGTGTGCAGATGAAAGCTGAAGAAGAAAACAGAGCAACAGAGAAAAGGGATGGAGTTAGTAATCCACAATGCCAACTAAAGGGCAAGTGGATGAAAGCACAAGGTAATCCACAAGGTCAACTAAAGGATGCATGGATGATCACTATTAAGGCAAGTAATTTGCAAAGCCAACTAAAAAAGAGAGAATACCAAAAATCAAAAAAGAGTATGAGCACTTGAAGCAGAATGAGAGAGAGGATTTACAAAAACTGTTACAAAAACATAGCAGGATCTTATATTTTGGCAAAATCAGTATTGGACAAGCCATTGATGAAACTCATAAAATTGTAACAAAAACAGAAAAACTGATAAAACTACCAGTACAGACAGTGCCAGAAAAACTAAAGGATGAATATAATAGGATACTAAATGAACTCATTGCTAATAAGATCATTAGGCCAGGTGAAAGTCTGTGTATTGCAACAATGGTATTCATCAAACAAAAAAAGAAATACAGATTGTGTATCAACTTTAGAAAATTGAACAAGATCACAAAGAAAGATTTGTATCCACTACCCAGAATCAAAGGCATGCTGTATGAAGCAAGTAAACATAAATACTTTACATTCATAGATTTGTGCAAAGCATATTGGCAGGTGCAGTGTAAATTATAACTATAATCTCCAACAAACACTTTTGCATTGAAAGAAATACCAATCGCCACCGTGAGGACTAAGTGCATGAAATGTTGTGTGATAACGAAATTGTGACAATGTGTGAATGACCTATTAATTTAGTGCATTGATTGTTCTTGTTATTAATGATGTTGTAAAATAAATGAGATTTGCAAACTGAATGCATTAGCTTATTAGAAATAAATGTGATATATTGAAAGAAAAAGTGGTATTCCTTGGAAGGATAATACACAAAGGACAAATCAGGTAATAGAAAAGATCTAAAATGCCAGGCGTGCGGAAAGAAAGGTCATACAAAGAGGTTTTGTAAATGACAGATTAATTTTATCAAAGAGGAAGAAGCATACTTTGAGGAAGAAGACTTATTAGAGGATGAATGAGATTTGCAAACTGAATGCATTAGCTTATTAGAAATAAATGTGATATATTGAAAGAAAAAGTGGTATTCCTTGGAAGGATAATACACAAAGGACAAATCAGTTTGAAAGATAATGCATGAAAAATGATAAGAAAAATTGAAAAACCAAATAATATGAAAAATCTGCAAAGAATTATGGGTTTCTTCAATTATTATGGTACATTCATACTAAAAATTGCAGGAAAAACAGCTAAGATGCTGAATCTCATGAAGAAGTCAGTACCATTTGTATAAATGTGGGAACAACAGGAAGAGTTAGATAATATAAAACAGCATGATCAAAGTTACCCTCACTTATTATGCCAGACTACTCAAAAGAATTTATACTTGACTGTGATGTGAGTAAAGTTGTGATAGGCATTACAATTGAACAAATCAAAGAAAAAAAAGAGTTATTTAGAAGAAAATTAAAACTGAGTGAAGAAAATTATGGATCCATAAAATTAGAGATGCTTGCATTAATTGAGAGCATAAAGAAATTTAGACACTTTCTAATTAGAAAAAAGTTTAATGTAAGAACTGACAATAGGGGAGTAGCATGGTTGAAAAATTCTCTGGAGATAAAGCATCAATCATGTCACATTGGATAGAATACCTTAACAAATTTAATTTTACAATTAAGCACAGAAAGGGAAAGTTACATAGCAAACAGATTTCTGGACCTCACTTCCCAAATATTAAAGAAATTTAGAAAAGAAGGAATTTCAAATTTATCCCACATAATGGATATGAACAGTTACCTGAAATCAATGTTGACAAGAAAAGATAATAGAGAAACAAGATGAAGATCTCATACTGAAAAAAGATAAAAGTTAAACTGAGCAACCAAGACAACACAATGTCAAAAGTTGAGAAAAGCTACTTTAATTGGTATAAATGGAAAACAAATGACAACAGATTACTATACATTGCTGGTAAGACTAATTGGATTGCAATACCTGAATATTATAAATGAGATACAATAAGAAGAATTCATGAGAGAGGCCACCTGGGGATCATACAAATGGAAATGACTTTTAATTCAAAATACATTACAATCAGAGTAAGGAGAGCAATGGAGGACATTATAAATAAGTGTGCCACATGCCTTTGTAATAACAAGCAGCATTTTCTGACACAGAGAGTGCCCTTGGAGAAGATAATATCAATGAGACCAAATGAAATCATGCATATAGACTTGGAAATGTTGTCAAGAGATGATTAGGGATACCAATATCTACTGGTAATGGTGGATAATTTCACTAGATATGCCAAGATGGTTACCATGAAAAACACAACTGCTGAAGAAACAGCAAACATCATACTGAAAGAGTGGATATTAAAAATAGGTCTAATGGAGATAATAATTAGAGACAACAGACCACAATTTGAAAGTGCATTGTTCCAGGAACTCACCAAATTGCTTAAGATCAGGAGTGAACTGACAAAAGCATATTATCTGCAAGCATCTAAATCAAACCTTGATAAAGTTAAAAAAGGTAGCCACATCAAGGATAGGTGGAAACAAATGGAGAGAAGTCATAAAAGTGGTTGAATATTTTTAGAACACCTCAGGGCACTCAACTATGAAAGTAACCCTGTTTAAAGCAATGTATGGAAGGGAAGCAGTGACACTTCTATAGATGCAGTTCTCACATTACTCACAGAGGATGGACAATCAGTTTGTTACAACAGCTTAAACAGCAAATAACAGCAATTCACAAGACAATGTGTCACAATATATAGAAGGTTTTGATGAGACAGCAGCATAATTATAATAAAAATATATATTGGTACATGCACAATGTAAGTGATAAAGTCTACAAATTTACACCTACTAAGATGAATGGTGTAAATCAGGTATGGAAATTAAAAACCATATGGTCAGGACCATATACAATTAAAAAAGTATTAAATAATATTGAATATGTATTAAATAATGATGTTACACTTTCAAAATTTAAAAAGAGCAATGAATGATATCAGGGGAGCTACCCTAGATGAAAATGCAGAGTTTAAACTAATATGGAATAAAGGAGAAAACATGTATAAGATGGGCAAATTAGATAGCCTCTTGGAAGATGAATTTGAGGAGGAATTTCAACATGACGTCAAAGATGACAAGATACAACCAAGAGTAATGCCTAGGAGGGCAGTGAAAACTAATATAAATTATAACCCTGAAAATGGGATTTAAATCTAATAACTCAGTTTAGGAATTTTGAAAATGAAGAGACAATCATCCAAAAGAGTAGCATATGACCAGATGTAGTGTCAATCAAAGCCACAAAAAAGAGTGATACAAACACAGTGAGCCAGAAGCAGAGAGAGGGACCAAGAGAATGTTAGTGGGGGGAGGATTCAAAAGAACTAAATAGTAGCATCACTGCCAACTAGAGGGCATGGTGGCCAATGGTAGCAGAACTGCCATAACACTTAGTAGTCCTCACTGCCAACTAAATGGCATGACAACAAACCATGATAAAGCTAACAAATGGAATAGTCTGCACCACCAAGTAAAGGGCAAGTGGATGAAAAGTAAATGAAGTCCCAACTTTCCCTCAATTAGTCCACACTGCCACTAAAGGGCAAGTGGTGGAACAAGTATACAGGGGTAGGTGTAAGTGGTGGAAGGGCTGTAGTAATACAAAAGCAACTAAAGGCTGATGGTAATACAGAATTTACAGCTGGTCAAATGCCAATGGAATGTCCAGAAGGGAACTTACCAAAAGGGGACCAACTGGAATCCATTAGCAGTGGTTCAGAATTAGAGTATGGACTGAGCACCAGTGCAATAAGACCACTGATACTCACTCTGGATGTGCTACATGCCCCCTCAGAAACCACCATACACTCCACAGAACATAACAAAAGGATGTCAACAATAGATGGGAAGAAACTCTACCCCTATTTCATTCCAAAAATAAAAATGGTACCCAATGCTTATGAAAAACTATCCCCAGAGGCAAGAAGTCACATAAGAAAACAAACAAGAATGAAAGAAACAAACTTACTGGTAGTGCTTGACAAAAAAAATCACCCAATGGTTAATACAATCATTAGCTATCCATAAAGGATGAATGGAATGCTAGAAAGACCATACTTTAGAAGCATGGTACATGTAAATTTTAATGACAATTTCACACTGATAGATTTGCAAAATATTATCACATCAAAAGATAAAATCACCAAGATAGAACAGATTAATATAGATAAAGACAATCTAGCAATCATCCACATCATTAAGGAGAAATAATTCAACAGCAAACTTGAGAAGCAATTGAAGCAGAAGATGAAAATTACAGAACAAAACAAAGTAAAATTAGTAATCATAGCAATTACAACACTTCAGGAACTACTGCAGTTTCTTTACAATATAAGCATGTAAGTACAAAACATATTCCTAAAAAAAATGCAGGATGAAATGATGATACCCCAACTAATCAAATTGTATTTACAGATAGATTATTGGGGAACAGTGTATAGACTGATGGTAGAACCTTGGATTGCCATAGAATTATACCAGCAAGCCAAGATGATTGAGTTGACTACCACAGCAGAAAGCATAGGAAAAATCACACAACTGCTCATCAAATGCAGCATAAATCAGAGACAAGAACACTTGTGACAAATACAAGAAACCTGGAAAAATATGAAAGTCACTAAGACAACAGAAGAAAAGTGGCCAAGAATCCACACTGAGGCACCATCAAAAAAAATACTACTACAGTGGAAATAGTGCTACAGGAGCTCAATAGGGTTTACAACCTGAACACAAAGAAAAACTTCAAGACATACATATTTGATGAAATAAATGCACCAGAATCTAACACAGGATGAGAGCATAAAACACACATGAAATTGAGCAAAGAGAAAACATATGAAATCACATTCTCACCAATTAATGCTACAACCAAGAACTGGATGTTAAAAGGAAACATAGAAAAATTCATGCACTAGATAAACAGGAAAAACCAGTGCAGACAGCACAAAAGAACATACTAAGAATCATCATAGAAAAATACCTGATGTGCAAGGTGACAATGGTTGTGATTGCCAATGAAACAAGCATCTGCCTGAATGACCTTTCCTTATTCAATGATGCCACACAAGAGTATATATGGTGTGTGACATCTGAAACCAAATTACACCAAATGGAGGAGCAACCATGGATCACTACCTGACAACTAATTAAATGAAAAATAGCAAACACAGGTGAGATAATAGAAGCAATAAGAAGGAAAAATATTGGAGAAATGATCACAAATATCCTAAAGATAATAAAAAAGGTGGAGGAAATGTTAAAAGAAGGAATAGTAAAACCAGTAGAAATATAGGAAATAACCACAAAAACACAAGTAGAGATGAAACTAGAAGACAAATTACTCACATGTACTAGTGTGATACTCTTGCTGAAAACACAGGAATGCATGGATAGCCTAGTGTGATACTCTTGCTGAAAACACAGGAATGCATGGATAGGATTAACATGGAGAAATGGGGAAGCTTAAGTCCTGCAAGCATGATTGAATGGGTTGATGAAGAGGATGAATGATACCTAGAGGAAAAAAAAATCTGACAAGAAGAAACTGAAATAGTAGCTCAAAACTATCAAATAATGAAAGAGAATCATACAGTCACAACAATGAAATTAATGTTTACCAAAGTGTTCACAAAAAACAGAATTGGCTGAAATACTAAAACCATACAACCAACTACCAGTAGATGTAGAGTGCATTACATTGAGAATTGAGATCAAGCCAAATACAATGGTAAAACTCAGGAAAAGAGGATTAACTACAAAATTCTGGGAAAAATTACAGGATGCCAAGATGAACTACCCATCAACAATAGGAATGGCAACAGTGCCAATAACATCAGAAGACTATCAAACTATCAAAACACAGATAGAAACAAAGATCCTCAAATGTACCCGACCAAAAACAGTCTCAATACTCATGCTATTACCTAGATAGCTTCTACCAAAGGATAGAAGAGTGGCAAAAGGATTCATACAAGAATTCAAAACATACACAAATACAAGAGAGAAGGTGAAACAACTAGTAGATTGGGACATATACAAAAAGACAAAGAAAATAATAATTTGGGAAGATAACAAAGAAAGGATATATGTAGAAAGAACTATAACTCCATACAAATAATATACAGAGGGTGAACCCATACACATAAAACTACAAGAACTAAGGAAAGAGATAGAAAAAAGATCGCTAAAAACAATCATGCTATTCTCAAGGGTTAACAACATTGTATGGATGGACATATGGGATAAATATACAGATATTACGACGTGTCCAAGAGAGTTGAAATAATCCCAATGATTCAAATGAGCAAAAACAATCCCCAAGAAGTCACAGAAGAAGACAAAAAATAACATTAGCTTTTTCTTACAAGGACATTGAAAATATGAAAAGTCTTCTCAGCATATTTAAATTCTTTTATCCAGAAAAGAGGAACTCTCTCATACAAGTAGGGTAGATGAGTTAATGACACTAATGATTGGCTTGAAAGGATTACAATTATACAAAAATTTCTACCCTATATTAATTAAGAAGATAAATGAATTAAGACAAATAACATCTATTACTGAGTCACTACAAACCACAAAAATAATTAAGTATGAGGACATAACTACAACAGAAAAAGAAGCTGTCTTCAAGCTCAATAAACAGCCAGAGTTTACTGAGATAACACAGGAGGAACTGCAAATGGAGACACTTATTAAGAAAGCCAACACACTTGAACATGGAGAGTGAGCCGTCCTAAAATCAATGCAAGCTGAGGGGGGCATGTAGCATAATCCATGAAAAAGAACAAAAAGAAGAAAATTAACTAAGATTGAATATCAGTTGAACAAAGAACTCATTTATATTATTTTTGTATTTTTAATAGATTAGCATAACGTCACATAATTTGAAAAATTGTAAAGCAAGTATTTGCTGCTTTAACTCTTTTTGCTAAATCACAAGTGGACAATTAGCTCCATGTTGATTTTAGCAAGTGGCCATTTTCACACAGAAATATTCTATGTAGAAATATAACAGCTACAGGTACTTGTTTAGATACAAATATGTTTGCAGTAATTTTATATAAATATCTAGCAAGCTGAACATTAAGCTGATGGAGACTAAAATCCTTAGAAGTATGTTTATTATTATTTGGTTTGATTAATTACTAGATAATGCACAGCTAAGCATTTCATGCATGTAGTGATCAATAGGCTGTTGTGTGGGGAAATTGATGTAGTGCCTTGATCACCTCATGCATTTAAGCTAAGTATACAAATAGGGGTTTTTTACAACGTGCTTAGCTGGCTACTGATCTTGCATTACTACATGCAGTAATAAATTTGCAATAAAGCTGGTCAGCCAACCCTGGGAATGTTACTTGTTTATTATCTTATTTTAGATCTAAATTTGTTACAACTAGGAGACCTATAAAGTAACAGAAAATGACCATATTTAGTTTAGTATTGTATAGTTATTGATTGTACATCTTTTATATTAGGTTAGGAAGCTGCTGTAGTTTGTAGATAGTTTTATTCTTTTTAATTTGTCAAAGCTGGTGTCACTCATTGTTAATTATTGTTTCCATTTTAAATGTGGGATAGGAAGCTGCTCTAATGATTAAATAGCTTTTTCCAGCAGGGTACACATAATAAAATTAGTCCTTGCAAGCATGAGCTGAGTTGTCGAAAATTGGAATACTCAGAATAGTGGATTGCTTCTTGGTGATCAGATACCACTTTGGGCATTGGCCCACAAAGAACTGGTGTCTCTCTCTTGTCGAACTACCTAAAAAAAGCAGTGGTTACTTGATATACTTGCATGGTTCTAATATAGTTTAGTCTAAGCTCAAAGTGTAATCTAGATAAGAAATGTTCAACAAGATAGACGCTATGCTGCTCTTGAGAATCTGCTTGTTAGTGTTCCTAAATACACATGGTTTAATGCACATCTCAACCTGGGTGATGATTCTACAATGGAACTATGACCAAAATGAAGAAGCTGGAGCAAAAGATTTCAGAACCTTAGTCATAATTTGACTTGTGCTAGGAACAAATATTATTGATTTTTGCAATGTCCATATATGGACACTTCTTATATTTTGTGAATAACTTTTAAAAAAATTATCCGTCAAATTTGATTGTGTGTTCTGCATAAAAATTCCATTTTGTCTCCATTAAAAACAATGTTACATTATTCTGTGGAGAACTTTAGTCAGAAATAATCAATTCCTTTCTGTGTTTATTTCTATGACACCCATTCTTTTCAAGAGAAATTAGTATGATTTACGAATAGATAGTGGACATTTCTAGACATGTACATGTCATGATAAATTTATTAGATAGATTTGCAATAAAGTTATTGACTCTTTAAAAATGGTTTTTATAATTTACCTTCTATGGAAATATAGACGAAAATTGTCATGCAAAATAATTTAAAAAAGCGATTCATATTTATGCTCAATGTTCTTGACTTACAATTTTTATAAATATCTACGCAGCATTACAAAAAAGAAAAATGGTCAAGAAAATACCACGGATAATTACAGAAAATTATAACTGAAAATTAATTCCCTAACTCTAACTTCAATTAGGTCATTGTGTTGGCTGATAATTCACCAAAATGGATAATACAATTTTTGAAGTGTGCTGAACTATATGACCATTCGTCAGTTCCAAATTATGCTTGTGTTAATTTCGAGCTCTCATCCACAAATTGTCGCCAAAAGAAAAATAGTGGAAGCCCAAGCTCAAATCATTCTTGTTATTAAACAAAATTGAGCTCTATTTGTCCTAAAAATTGCTAAAGGAAAATCCCATATGTGTAATCATATATCAATGAAGGAAAACACTATGGACCTGTCCCTTAAATCTGAAACCGCGGATCAAATCTGTACATTTGAAAACTGAAAATGGTGAATGCAAGCTGTCATTGAGAAATACCAATGGTCCAAATATGAATATGAATAAATATGATATATTTAGTATATTATCAAAAAACCAATTTTAGGGATATTTTACTTAAAAGTATGAATAATTAATTTATCCAATTTTTTCTCAAAAAAACCTTTTAGAGGGCTTTTTAGGACATTGTTTTGTAAAGCAACATTATGTAATCACTAATCAGATATACATGTACAAATAATTTTGGTGAATACATGCTCTGAAATAACTCTTAACTTGGACATAATAAATTTTTGTGGTTTAGTTCTAAAAATTAAAACAAAATATATCTAGGATAGAAAAATTGTAAACAATATCCCTTATTCTGCATGAAATTGCTTGAAACTGTTTGAATTAGCAGTAGGGTATAATTTTAGTTGCAATTTTAATGAAAATACTCTGGAAATTTGATAAAATACTGGATATTTCTATCTGCTTTTCTTTCCATCAGCTATAATGTAGAGGCCATTGATGAAAATGACACCCATCTAGACCAACTCATCAATTCAAAAAAAATCGGATGGTCCCATTGTTTTTCTCTAAACATTGGAATCAAACTTTCAATTATTGAAATTGAAGGCAGTCACTAACCAATGATCATCAAACTACTTGACTGAACATACAGTGCCGCACTTTCAAATAGATCCACCCTATAAATTCAAAAATTTTTCTCTCAATACCTACATTTGCGAAATGCAAAATATATCAAACGTTTAATTTTTTAATACTTTTTTAGGTGCGTGATAATAATAACCAATAGAAAAAAAATAAAAAAGTTAGACAGAAACTAGAAAAATAGGATAGTGACATTGAAATGGAGCCAGAAACAAAATTGCTTATTATAGACATTAACTCTAGGCTCAATACCTCAATGCTAAATTAATACTTTGTTATATTTCCATTAGTTGCTATAACCTCAACTACACGTCTTTTCACGGACATAAGAAGATTTTGGAGGCGGTGAAGCGATATTTTTTTTCTATCCTTTCAAAATTGCCTTTTTTAACTCGTTCTTGCTGTCGTATTGTATTTCATTTTGATATACAAACCTTACTAGATCACCCCGAGTTTTTATTGGGCTTAGATCAGGACTTTTTGAATGCAATGGTAATAAGGGGATGTTTCGGTCTTTAATCATTTCCATTGTTTCTGCACTTTGATGAGCAGAGGCCAGTTCATGCTGGAAAAGATAAAAATCTGGGTGAAATATGTACCTAAATGGCATCAGGTAGTTACCTAATGTTTAAGTTTAATTGGCGAGATTTTGACTGCCTTCCAACAACGCCTCTTAGAATAGGTTTGTTCTGGAAGCCTTGCATCATCCCAGTAATAAAGGTTACCATCTGGTCCCTCCAGATAAAATTTCTTTTCTTCCGAGCATATGTTGTTCTTCCACTCTTCATCCCGCTACATTCTTTCCCTTGACCATTTTATTTGATTGGCTTTATGTGACTTGGTTTAGGCTGGTTGATTTTTCCTCTTTTTATATTTCAAATCCTTATCAGTGTTTAATAATACACTGGAAGCCCAAAATACGAGAAAGAATACATGAATAAAGTCAGGATTAATAAGGATACTATTATTGTATTCGCAAGAATTTTTCAAGAGATTTCTTATGTTGGCTTTGTTTCAAAGTCACTACTCTATTTTTATCAAACTGACTTATTTTGTTATTGGTTATTATCATCACACACCTAAGAAATTGAACAGGTTGATATATTTTGTATTTCGCAAAAACAGGTGTTGAGAGAAAAATGTTTAGTTTTAGGATGGCTCCGTTTGAATGCCCCGCACTGTAGCTCAACACCAATCATATTCAGTTGTCCATTATTCAAATGTCCTTCTTCATTTTTGTTTCATGACTGCATCTGTTCACATCTTGCAATTTGGAAGCCAGATTGCACTTATTGTTCAGATTTAAACTATACCCTGCTTTAAAGTGCTTTGACAAGATCAACACCAGTGTACCAGATTTGAAATTACAACCTATGACATTTGTCTATAGGGATATATTCTAATATTGTTTTCAGACGTTTTCAAAGCAGTTTGGTTTAGGCAGCTATACATAGGACCATCCAAGTATGTGGTCTTTATCTAGGATCATACATTTCTGACATTCATATTGAGATGAAAACTAACAAAAAATTTGAGGAAAAAAATCTTGAATTGTCCATATAAACAAAATATATTATGTTGCTTTAAGGAAACAAAGAATTTGTTAAGTATTTTGTGCAAAAATCTGACTTCAAAGCTCTAAATATGGCACTTATAAATGCAAAAACTAAATATTTTTAAGTAATATAAAAGCTTATATATATATATATATATATATATATACATATATATATGTTTTGCCTAAGCTACTGAGATACATTGGTTAGAACAAACCACAACGTTTAACATTTTTGATTTTAAGAAATCATCTTCAGACAAAATTGCAGGAACATAAATTTATAGTAAACTACAAGATCTATAAATATGCATGCACTTCAAATATTTTTAATACGTTTGAACTTTGTTGGTAATTAATTAATTGCTCCTTATCTTTGTTCTTAAAGAGCTTCCATTATTCTTCCATCCTTAGTTCTTTTTAATATTTTTTATGCTTGGTTGATATTTATGCAGAAATATTTCTGATTTTAAATGCCCCTTTATATGTTTGTTTGCTCTTGTAATTAAATGACGACTTGTTTCACCAATGTACGATTTTTTGACAATCGTCACAGATGTATTCCTAACAGATGAAATCAAGTCTAATTCAAAAGGATCCTTATTTTTGATGATATCAGACGTTCTTAATGATTCGAAAATTGATGGTATTATTTCCGCAACAATTCCTGCTCTGTGCAATCAAGCAATACAGCTTGGAATGCGATAAATCGTAGTGATTGTATGGAGTGCATTTAAACGTGCTTAACAAGGTGAGAACTAAATTTTCTGTTCTTCCTGTAATTTTAAATTTTTCATTCACCTGGTAAGAGATTATATTAACAAGCATAAACCTAAATGAAGACTAAATTTCAGTGATTTGATTTACAACAAAATTTAATAACATTTATTCTTCTGAACATAGTTTAATTAGAAGCCTACTTATGTTATTATTCTATTATATTAGTTCGGTGCCGGTTTATTCTTGTTGACCTAAAACTGTTATATTAACGTTGCATATTTGATAGAATTTTATAATTATAAAGGTATTTAAAAATTTTTGGTAATCTTCACATGTACATTTCCACAAACATTGAATGCTAAATTAAATACATAAACATTTGTAAATAGGCACTCACAAAATAAAATCCGTCAAAGATACCATAACACATATTGCAGAATTGTAATTGTAATTTGAACAAGCTACTTGTCGGTTGGCTTGTAAGATGTCTTTCAGCAACACATTAGCAGAAACCTTTGATGAAACAATTCCTGAGTGGTGTGAATTCCCATCGGCTGATCTCTATGAAATGAAAAAAGATGACCTGATAGATTTGATATTAGACATGAAGAAGGAGTTGTGCAATAAATCCAAGCAATTAGCATATGATGATAATGCAATCACAAAGGTTGAAACTGCAGACGTCAGAATTGAATCAATGCATAATGGTCCATTAAAAATGATTACTGGTGCTATACAGAATATGTTATTAGTGAAATTGTCAAAAATGTGGAATACAGTGAAGTGTAGTTACAATTAGAAACCCAGAATTTTCAATATTGATGAAAATATCCAAAGTATAGTTAATTTATGAAACTAGAATTGAAAACTATTTTCAAAAACCTAAGCTGTTAGGGAGCCTTTCTAGATTCTTCAGTCTACATTTTTAAGTAATATTCTTCAACCCTATTAATCAATTATCTGCCATTGTTTCCGAATTAAAAGATGAGTGAATGCTCTAACTTGTGCTAAGGATTGGAATAGAGCAATTTTTCTGATTTCTTGATACATCACACGGTATTGCATTTGCAAAATTAAACTGAAGTTTGCAGTTTAATAAATAAGTTTACATTACATTCCAGTTTAATTCAATGAACTTGTCAAACATATGAAGAATATATTTCAGCAAAATTTGTAATAAATTTCAATTTTTTAGTAAGAAAATATTTCAAATCACTTCAAAATTGCCAGATATTCTAAAAGCCAGAGGACTTCTGAAATTTACTTTTGATTTTAAAAGCTTAAAATTATTAACGTTATACTCAGTCTGAAAGCACCACATGGGCGTGTCATCTTTCTTTTTTTTGCTCTAAATTGGCAATCCGATTCTGCTCTATCGAGGCCTGAATGCGCATTGCATGCCTCAATGGGTTTAGAATATATTTGCACATATCAAAAAGCAGTCAAAGTTCTTTGTTGCTTTGATGGGCTCAAAACCTTATAAATACATGAACATTAGATATGGAGAGAATTTGAAAAATTTTCAAAGATTCGGTATTTTCAATTAAAAATTGTTAATCCTTTCCACAACTTCAGTCACAGCAAAGATGAAAATTTCATGCGTAAAAAACTATTCAAATAAAAAAATATGCGTAGCAAGAAATTCAATTGCGTAAAAAATATTTTACTCCAAATTCGCCTCACTAGTAAACCAGTAAATTATAACATTTTTAAGCGACTCTGGATAGAGTCAATGTCGCTGAGGAGACAAAATTTTCCCCATCGAAGAAAACACACGTTCAATTTCAGCAGAAACTATTGGTGCATTAACGAATTTTTGTGCGTCCAGGGGGCATATATCCGCATTATCTGAAGTGTCACCAATAATGATTTTGTATTCAAAAAATTCCTTAAGTCATGATTTCTTTGAAAGACACGGTCTACCTTCGTTTTGTAAGGATCAATCGAGCGACTGAAAATGCCAAACAAATTGTGTTGCTCGATTTTGAATGGCTACTAGACGTAAATGCTATTGCTCGTGAAGCAGCACTATTCGCGCAACATGTAAGTCTGTCAATTGCGTAGCAGTATTGTGACACGTTGGTATTTGAGAAGCAAAATGCGTTAAAAATAGAATATGTGGTAAATATGCACAAAAACAGAATTTGCTTTAAATATGCGTAAGAATATGCGCTATAGCTTTACGAATGAAATTCTTATCCTTGGTCACAGCAATACGCTTTAACAAATTTTCAATATTGAATTATAGCATGCTCCCCAATAGACCTACACATACCCAACGATTTTCGAATTTGTTAATAGGCTTGGAGAAAATTTCTCTTGTAAATATGGAAAAATTGTTTGTCCTTTATAACGGAAGCTATGAAGTTTAAGGTTAAGTGTTCTTTTATATTTTTGAAAAATTCTTAGAATTAATCTATGGATAAAACATCACAAAATTGATCATCTTAGCACATGCATTTTTTGGCCAATAATGAAGTGTGATTTTGCAATTTAAATAGTTTAGCGGAAGCCCTACGCTTATGCATTCACTGGGTTTGACTATGTTAAATTTTCAAATCCCCACAGTTTTCGTGTGCCCTTCTTTCAGTGTGAGGGTAGCGTTCTGCGGCTAAGGCAATTTTCTTGGCCGTAGCCGCCCGTTAGCCGCAATTTTTTACTATAGTCGGGGTTCTTACTACTACTAAGTGCAAAACTAATTTTCAATGCAACAATTAAGACATATCCATAGTTTGAATAATTACAGAAAATCGTAAAACGCCTGTTTTAAAATCAATACAAATAAAATTCATGGAAAAATTGTAATGTTCAAAAGTAATAAGTGAAGATTGAAACCATTGCAAATAACTGAAAGAAAAGAAGTGATGATACACGTCACCTTATAAACAGAATACAGCAACAATTTCGCGATTTCTAAAGCACTATAAACATTTCAATGACATGTTGCTTTATCTTTATAAAATGAGTTCTGTTTATAACATTTATGATTTTAAATATTCGTACACTCACTAGTTTTGATTCCTGATATATAAATATTAATACAATTAATCCTTATGTCCCTGTATTCTCAATATTGCAATGCATTCTGTGTACTTCTTAAGCATAAATATAAAATAAAATATATTTTTTATAGTCATATACATACATACACAATATCATCACCTTCATTAGACTTGAAAACTGAAACAACGTCTAACCAATTGCAATTCATGTATGAATTTTAGCCGGTATTTTTACCGTGAAACAAATTCTTTGGCTGTTGGCACCGGCCGGGCCATGGCAGCAGAACACTAATTGAGGGTCCCCTTACATAGAAATCTAATTTATTTCAAGCAAAATTCAATATTCCACACTTAATTTTTGTTTTACAATGTATATATAATGTACATAACAGCGTAACATTCCAATATGTCAATGCGTCATGCAAGCCATTATAATGAAATCTATTCCATTATGTATACTAAGTAGAAGCTGAATTTGTGTGGTTCCGATATTATAGCCTACATTGACTTCTTTGAATCAGCTTAAAATTTTTTAATTAGGTATTTCTGTGCTGCAATAAAAAATATTCTTGAACGTTTTATTTTTCTTTCTAAGTCGATATACTATTTGTCACAATTGAAAACATGCATGGTTTAGAAACCAAGTACCAAAAAGTTGTTAAATAACTATTGAAAACTTATTAATAGATTA
The DNA here is from genome assembly GCA_900660155.1 of Hofstenia miamia. Lineage (NCBI taxonomy): Eukaryota > Metazoa > Xenacoelomorpha > Acoela > Hofsteniidae > Hofstenia > Hofstenia miamia. The sequence continues at coordinate 350,774 of CABFPE010000294.1, forward strand.
GTCGTTGAAATGTGAGACAATTTGAAATTCGTGAATGTTGTTCTAGGTATTTGCCATGTTTGTGTTAACAATTTTATATTTCTTGTTCTGTAGATAGACCACACTAGTTACAATAAACTGTTTATAAATTTGTTTTCCCTGCTAGATGAATAGTAAAATGGTGTATGTCTCAATTTAGCAACAAGCTTTTGAAAGATGAATCTTAATTGTATGATAATACTGTAATTTTCAATGCAACAATTAAGACATATCCATAGTTTGAATAATTACAGAAAATCATATAACGCCTGTTTTAAAATCAATACAAATAAAATTCATGGAAAAATTGTAATGTTCAAAAGTAATAAGTGAAGATTGAAACGCATTGCAAATAACTGAAAGAAAAGAAGTGATGATACATGGCACTTTATAAACAGAATACAGGAACAATTTCAGGATTTCTAAAGCACTATAAACATTTCAATGACATGTTGCTTTATCTTTATAAAATGATTACTGTTTATACCCTTTATGATTTCAAATGCTCGTACACTCACTAGATTTGATTCTTGATATATAAATATTAATACAATTCATCATTACGCCCTTATATTATCAATATTGCAATGCATTCTGCGTACTTCTTAAGCATACATATAAACTAAAATATATTTGTTATAGTCATATACATACATACATAATATCATCACCTTTAAAATGAGTTCTGTTTATAACATTTATGATTTTAAATATTCGTACACTCACTAGTTTTGATTCCTGATATATAAATATTAATACAATTAATCCTTATGTCCCTGTATTCTCAATATTGCAATGCATTCTGTGTACTTCTTAAGCATAAATATAAAATAAAATATATTTTTTATAGTCATATACATACATACACAATATCATCACCTTCATTAGACTTGAAAACTGAAACAACGTCTAACCAATTGCAATTCATGTATGAATTTTAGCCGGTATTTTTACCGTGAAACAAATTCTTTGGCTGTTGGCACCGGCCGGGCCATGGCAGCAGAACACTAATTGAGGGTCCCCTTACATAGAAATCTAATTTATTTCAAGCAAAATTCAATATTCCACACTTAATTTTTGTTTTACAATGTATATATAATGTACATAACAGCGTAACATTCCAATATGTCAATGCGTCATGCAAGCCATTATAATGAAATCTATTCCATTATGTATACTAAGTAGAAGCTGAATTTGTGTGGTTCCGATATTATAGCCTACATTGACTTCTTTGAATCAGCTTAAAATTTTTTAATTAGGTATTTCTGTGCTGCAATAAAAAATATTCTTGAACGTTTTATTTTTCTTTCTAAGTTGATATACTATTTGTCACAATTGAAAACATGCATGGTTTAGAAACCAAGTACCAAAAAGTTGTTAAATAACTATTGAAAACTTATTAATAGATTAGTCGTTGAAATGTGAGACAATTTGAAATTCGTGAATGTTGTTCTAGGTATTTGCCATGTTTGTGTTAACAATTTTATATTTCTTGTTCTGTAGATAGACCGCACTAATTACAATAAGCTGTTTATAAATTTGTTTTCTCTACTAGATGAATAGTAAAATGGTGTAAATCTCAATTTAGCAACAAGCTTTTGAAAGATTAATCTTAATTGTATGATTTCAAAAACTAGAATATAAAAATTTTTTGATTAACAAGAACATTGCAAACAATACTTATCTAAATAACCCAAACCGATACCTTCACCATATCTCAACACATAAGTGATAAGCTTGCAGAGTTTGGTATCAAACCAAGTCGAGTGATTTGGCTAGCTTTGATGGTGCTTCAAATTTTTTGGGGTCCAGAACCAGCATTTAAACTGAACTAAAAATGGATTTTGGTTTTAAGAATTTGGACTACATTCACTGCAGAAGTCATCTTTTAAATATGGTGGCAGCAAATGCTGGAGATTCATTCAAGCCTATAAAGTCAGTCTTATCTTCATTTGATTTTTTGTGGAAATAATTACATAAAAACAGTAAAAATCTGACTCAATTTGAAGAAATAAAGAAAATATTGGTTTGTCCACAGCTTGAATTGGTTAAATTGAAGATACACAATGAGCATCAAATTATAGAGCAGTATGCACTGTTATTAAAACATTATCTGCTATTGTTGGTATGTTGCAACATCTTTGTAAATTCTGGTGATTTCGCCTTTAAGGCTGGTGGACTTCTACAGATTTATCAAAGCAAAAGATCAACAGCAATTCCGTTTTGCTGTATTCCACATTTTCAAAAGTTTGAATTTCTTAGCTTTGGTGTATCAATCTCCTAACCTTTTGTTAGCAAAATTTCCAGATATGCTTGAAATGATTTTGTGCCAATTACAGCAGATTATTGACGAAATGACTCCTACAGGTTAGATTGCAGTTATCCATTTGTCAGAGAAGACTATGATTTAGATGAAATTCATTCATCAACTATTGTACCATAGATTACAGCTCTCATGAATATACTGAAAAAACGTTTTGGTGACAGGGTCATGTCAATCACAAATGCTGCTAGCTTTTTTATGTCAGATGTTGATGGGCAAGGACAGGGCAATTTGTTGAAATTTGGTACTTCTTTAAGAATGAAACAGATTGTGAATTGAAGTTGGAAAATGTGAGCATTATTTTTTGAAATTATTTAGAATATCAGTAAACATCAGTCATGACGAAACAAAAATGATGAAAAAACTTATTAACTTGCAATTGTCTGGTGCATTTCCAAACTCAAAATTTTTTGCTCTGTGTATTTTGGTATTTCCACTTGGAATAGCATATGTGGAGCAATCATTCTCAATAATGGAAAGAGTGTGCAGAAAACTGCGCAAAATAATTACTTCAAAATATTTAAGTTCCCTAATGTATTTTTCGATTGACAGTCCAGAAGTTCTGACCTCTGATATGTTGAAAAAACATAGCATCTTTTTTGGTATAACAAGATTAAGATGAACTGTTTTGTAGCCAATATTTTATTTTTATGTAAAGTAAATACAAACTAATAATAGTAATAAAGTATACAGGGGCCGGGCCGCGCCAATTTTTTTTCACCCTAGTATATTTTTTGACAACTCCAACCCTTAGCAATGATGACTTAAAAAGTTTAATTGTATAAATATATAGATGTCTGTCAAAATGTAATTTATGGGGATTAGATTGGATAAAGATCGGAAAATATTCGATCCACGGAAAATATGTTTTTAATTCCAGTTAAATCTTCTTCAATTACCCACCATTTTACGTACCGTTAGAGGCTCTTCATAGATATTCAATTTATTTTTAAATCTGCTAGTATGCATATCATGCCTGCTGTTTGACCGAATAAACAGAAATATCTATCCTTAAAATTTTCAGACTAAAAATTCACAAAATAAGGCATAGATTACCTATGTTTTCACCAAACATAACCTCGACTCAATAATTTGATGTTTCATTTTCTCAGAGAAAGAAATGCTAACTATGTTTACATTCAACATGCAAAAAAACTATGCAAAAAGCGAAATGTGTTTAAAATTTTTTGCCTTGTGTGATAAACAGTGCGTCAGTTGAATTTTCAGTTCAATGCTCTCTTCAAGCGAAATAGATTTATTTATAAATTAATTAGTAGTTGCTTGCCATGCAAATTTCTTAAATTGTGTCAGTGTACTACGAGAATATTAATTAAGCTGTCGAAATTATTTCTTCCAAAAGAATAAATGTATAATATAATATTATCAACATATATTTCGCGTTTAAACAGTAATTAGTATATATATATATATATATATATATATATATGTATATGCATACATATAGAAGTATGATTTAAAAGTAAGTCATTGAAAAATGTCGTATTACTTTTGTCAACCTATATATATATATATACAGGT
>CABFPE010000294.1:376789-386962 GCA_900660155.1 Hofstenia miamia
ATATATATGTATATATATATATATATATATATTTAATCAATGTTTGTGTGAATGTTTTTGTAGGTGCTCAATGTTGGATTTATATTTCGAATGTATGAAGTGTATTACAGTCTCCTAATGTATATTGTTTTAATAGAAGTTATTGTTTCAATTTTATAGTTTCTTTCTATTTTCGTTTCATAATCTAAATTATTCCACAATTTAATTGATATGTGATGAAAGCCATTAGAATTTTTATCTAAAGACATAAATTTTTGCGATCACTCACTTAATTTAATAAAGTCATTAAGGAAAAGGAGAGATGTTTGTAGAGATTTGAATTTAAATAAGATAGTCAGCATATGAATTTGATAGAACGAAGATATTATTTTATATTTATTACGACAAACTGATGCTTCGTCATGCTTTTGTGCAAAGTTTTGACACGGCAGAGAGGAGATAAGGCGGTGTATTATAGCCAAATACATTTTCATTGAGTGTAAACGATTCATGATTTTAAAACATACTATTTTTTAAAAGCAATGAATCTCATAACATTTGTGAGCACATATTAAGAATTACATGTAAGAAGCACATTTGAACATTACATTAAATTTATTCTTTGTAGTATGGAAAGAAATACTTATATACATTTCGATCTATGTTCAATCTTTTTTAAGTAAATTCGTGAAAAAAATACTGCATTGTTGCTTCATTTTATGTACATTCGTTAGCACGGAGGTTCAGATGCGGATTGAGAAAAATTATAATTGTAAGTTCTTATACGATAAAGAAAGATATTCGAATTGAAAAACGGTAGGAAATTAGATAAAATTGTTTTCTTACCAACAAGAGATGTTGACATAGAAAGAACTGCGAGAAATGCAAAAATTATTGCGGAATATTTATGGTTTAATCTGTCAACTCCATCTCCATCATTTCCATATTCACTTCCTAAATAAAAGTTATTGCTGACATAATGTTATACTAAGGTATGTGAATACATATATTAATATTTATCTTACAAATATCAGTCTATCAAAAATAAGTTTATTTCACTCACAAAGGAAAACCTATACAGACATTTTGACCTATGAAATGCATTTAGCAATCGAAACTAGCTTATAAGAAATTATTCAAGGTTAGTTGTATCCACAGACCATATATATATATATATATATATATCTTTTTTAATTACTATACAAAATTACTTGAGCTTAGAACCAAGAATGCAATTTAATACCTTAAGAAACTTAATAAATTTTCTTATACATATATTATGCGTAAAAAATAATTTATAAAATAGTGGATAATATTTTCTACAGAATAAGAATATAATAGTAGATGGTTATGTGTGGTCAGTTTAGTGAAGGAATTCACTAAGTGTGCTTAGCATGCTTGTGTCTGAAATGTAAAAATAGACAATATTTAGTTTTTTTCAAAATGTTCTATATTTTTTAAAAAATTTATTCCATATACCCAATTGATTCAAAATAAATTGCTGGTAAACAAAATTTTGAATTATCTTCAAAAATGTTATTGTTAGACGTATTTACACTTAAATATATTTTTAGCAGCTTAAGTTTCCACTTCTATCCACTTTCGATAACTTGGATAATTGGGATAAATTAAATGCAGGTAACAGGTATGCGTTAATTTTAGGTGATGTAAATATCAGTGAGCAGAAGTAATTTTTTGTACTTTTCATTTGAAAACTATCAAACTTTTTCTCAATTTCGAACACCTTGACACATTGAGTGTCATGTGATTCATATATGCATCACACATATGTGCAAAAAATTGCCGTATGAGTATGATGCATATATGAATCACACGTTTTTCACAGTTTCTGCCTCTGTGATTAACCTAGGAATAACAGCATAGTGAAGAAAAGCACAAACTTTTTGATCCATATCTGCATCACATCACGCCTGTGATTCACTTATGAATGACATGTCACACGTGGATTAATACATGCGATGCACATGTAAATCACTTCGCACTCAACACATTGCTTCACACTATGAAATGTTCATACAATCAACTTCTACCTATTCCAAACAAAAAAATTGTAATTTTTCATTTTTTTTAGATTTTGAGGATGTGACACTGTAGTAGAGCCAATTTCCTAGGCCATTAAATTTTAAACAATGAACTCGATTTTGTTTGTTATTTCTTTGATAAAATTTGATATTCTATGTTAATTCCTTAATGATTTGAGTAGAAATTACAGAAAAAAATTAATATAAAGTCGTAAAATTATTGCAACTCTCAAAGCTGCATTGTCAGTATGTATAAGGGAAAAATCATTAGTAAATTATGCATTCCAAAATATTCAGACGTCTGATTATTTGGCATTTCTTTTTTTAAGAACTAATAACTAAATCAATTCAATTTTCTAGAATTTCGTTATTTTAATATTTGCTTTCTAAAGTTTCAGTCTTCAATTTGCCCAAACCTCCTCGTTCTATAGTCTTCTACCTCTGCACATCTAATTCTATTTGTTAAAACTTACCTTACAGAAGAACTAATCTAGACTCCCTAATTGCATTTTCCAATCACTCCAAATGTCAGCGGCACATTTTTCTTGACCTAGCATACAGACTTCAAGATACTTCTATCCACTTTCGATAACTGGGATATTTGGGTTAAATTAAATGCAGGTAACAGATATGCGTTAATTTTAGGTGATGTAAATATCAGTGAGCAGAAGTAATTTTTTGTACTTTTCATTTGAAAACTATCAAACTTTTTCTCAATTTCGAACACCTTGACACATTGAGTGTCATGTGATTCATATATGCATCACACATATGTGCAAAAAATTGCCGTATGAGTATGATGCATATATGAATCACACGTTTTTCACAGTTTCTGCCTCTGTGATTAACCTAGGAATAACAGCATAGTGAAGAAAAGCACAAACTTTTTGATCCATATCTGCATCACATCACGCCTGTGATTCACTTATGAATGACATGTCACACGTGGATTAATACATGCGATGCACATGTAAATCACTTCGCACTCAACACATTGCTTCACACTATGAAATGTTCATACAATCAACTTCTACCTATTCCAAACAAAAAAATTGTAATTTTTCATTTTTTTTAGATTTTGAGGATGTGACACTGTAGTAGAGCCAATTTCCTAGGCCATTAAATTTTAAACAATGAACTCGATTTTGTTTGTTATTTCTTTGATAAAATTTGATATTCTATGTTAATTCCTTAATGATTTGAGTAGAAATTACAGAAAAAAATTAATATAAAGTCGTAAAATTTTTGCAACTCTCAAAGCTGCATTGTCAGTGTGTATAAGGGAAAAATCATTAGTAAATTATGCATTCCAAAATATTCAGACGTCTGATTATTTGGCATTTCTTTTTTTAAGAACTAATAACTAAATCAATTCAATTTTCTAGAATTTCGTTATTTTAATATTTGCTTTCTAAAGTTTCAGTCTTCAATTTGCCCAAACCTCCTCGTTCTATAGTCTTCTACCTCTGCACATCTAATTCTATTTGTTAAAACTTACCTTACAGAAGAACTAATCTAGACTCCCTAATTGCATTTTCCAATCACTCCAAATGTCCGTGGCACATTTTTCTTGACCTAGCATACAGACTTCAAGACATCCACGTACCATAGGAGACTCGCTACGTTACCATTTCTCTCTAACTTATAACCTATGTTTTCTTCTTCAACCTTTCTGTGATTGACATTAGTTGAATTACAATCAGTAGTTGTGCTACCAAGCTAGCTCCCTTGAACATCTCCCAACTAAGCCTCAGCCTGTTTCCAAATATCTCCGCCTGCCACTTTCCTATCTCTTTCTCCAGGAACCAAACCCAATGCTGCAAAACTTCAATAGCCTCATATGTTTGCAGTAACCATCTATGTGATATGTTGTAATACTTTCCGTAGTCTACTTTCGCAAATGCTACGTCAACTTTTTTCTCTTTGCAATTCTCTACAACTGTTCATAAATAAGTAATAGATGATTCTTCAAATCTGTGCCCTACATCGTTTTTGCTCTCTTATGTCAAAATTTTCTTATATAATTAACATATCAGGCTGTTTGAAATTCCTAAAATTAATAGCTACATGTAGTTGGTGGACATTTCCTTAGCATTTCTCTCATAATCCTAATAATAAAATAATAAATATATAATATATTTTTTACAATAATATACAAAACAAAATATAAAATATGTAATATTAATTGCATTGTGTGTGTATGTCTCGAGCTCAGTGTAAGAAGTCGAGGAATATGTTTAAGCTGTTTGTGCCTTAGATTGTGTTTTGTAGGTGTAAAAGTGAACTTTTTAATTTTTTTCTACTCCAATCTCATTCTCTAAATCGCCCCAAATATTAGAGGGCTGGTCCATTAAAATAAGGATGAGAAATGCATCTGCTAATAAGCTTAGTGATCTTAAAAATATAATTTAAGTAATCAGCAAGGAATGATATTGATTCTCGACCATATTTATATTTAACAAAATTGAGGTTACATGAAATTTTAATTGATTAGCGGGGACATGAATCAGGGTTACGTTTAAAATTTAATGTTTTTTATTGATCAACTAATGAATGAATATACTTGTGATCATTAGCGCTTAAGTTTCTTCCAGTAAATATTTCGACAAATTTTTAAGGGATGGGTTTTAGTTTTATTCAGGATTCTATAATAACTATCATTTGCGACAATATTGCATTGGAAAACATTAGTTCATTTTATGATTAAATGCACACTTCAGGACTTTCAAGTCAAAACCAAGTTTGTCAGTCCGAGTGACAGTTTTGAGGACAAAAACATCTATTTTTCAATAATTACAAGTTTTCCAGGTTAAAAAATATTCAGTCGCAAATTATAAAGTAAATGAAATTTGAAAGTAATATTCTTGTACAGTATATTCAAATGACAATTCAATCGAGCTTGAGTTCGAGTATTAATGATTTAACTTGCGAGCTTTTTCGATCCTCTTTTTAAATTTTCGAATATTCCAAAACACTGGAACACAAATAATGATGTGAGTATCCATTTTATCCGCTAGATGGCATACGCGAATCTGTAAAACTCATTTAGTTAATTTAAATCTTAATGAAATTAAGCATTGCTGCGCAAAGAAAGGTATTGGTCATCAAAATGTATGTAAGCCGTATTTTCTCAAGTGACAATGACATAAATATCAGCAAATATAAACATTATGAATTTAGTTGTTGGGTATTTCAATAGAAAAAACATAGGCTTCTAGATTAGCCTACATACTTAAGAATTATTGTTTGTGCAAATTTCAGAATCTCTGACTTGGACACGAATAGAGAATTAAGAACGTTGGCTTTATCTAAACTTTGGCTGGATTGAATAGGCTAGGTGAACAAATTAGGGAAAGATTGTGTGTGTATCGAATTAATTGCTCAATGAGGGGGGTGCGGTCTCCTGAAATAATCTCTACCATCGATAGTGATGTTGCAGCTAATTTGGTTTCTTGGTAAATTCTATGGGAAGGGCAATTTCATGAGGAATGATAATTACCTTGTTGCGCAACATTTCCCTGATGTGTGTGTGACTAGCTAATAAGAAATCTCAAACTGAAATCCATTGGCACATAATGATAATGTTAATAAGAGACATTTCTTTACTAAATTGGGTTTGGTTTCCTAAACGCTAAATTGTATGTAATATTTTAAGTATCATTTGTTGTATATTCTTGTCTAAGTGCAGAATTCATATTATTTTTAGTCGTATTTTTATTGAGACTAATTGCTGTTAATAATTCCTTCGTTCATTTAAAATTGAAATGTGTGCTCTGTAGGACACTATTTTTTATAAACTTTGCTTTCGAAAAATTCAGATTTGTTGAGTATTTTATGTTGTTGGAGATATTCTGTTAAGATTGTTAACCTAAGAGACTCCTTCTGAAAAATAGATGAATATCTATTTGTTCAATAGTTGAAGAGCGCAGAAAATGTGCAATGCGACTGTCAAAATGATTTTGTGCAATATAGAAATTTCCTATGAGTTGATTAAATATCTTATAAATTTGAAAAGTCTTTTTTGTTCTCTAAACTCCAACACTGCAATATAGTTTGGTTAATTTTGTTTTCAATTACACGGAGAAATTTCTGCTGCATTTCATTTCCACATAGTGTTAAGGTCCAAAAAATGAAAAAGGCCTTTATATAATATGAAATAGATAATGTTCAATTGCAATTGCCCAATGTTTCCATGTTAATTAGCATTAAGCTGTTTGAATGTTATACTTTTACAAAACGGCAAACTAAGTGCCTTATCAGCATTTAAAATATTATATATAAGAATTTGAAGGAACTTGAAAGAGCTTTAAAGTTTAACTTGAAGAAGCTTTTGTGGGTTATCCCGACTCTACATCCGTTTCAAAATATCTAACAGGGACCTATTTACTCAATGCAAAGCACTTCAACACTTACACTTGCATATAACTAGCACGATTTTACAGACTGCAACATTATTGAAGCTATGATTAAAAATGTAAATATAGAATTAACAAAAAACAGTAGTTACGCCATAAATATATGCGTTTAAGAAATCTACTAATATGTAATATATTTTGAAATTTCATTGTAGAGATACTGGGCATAACATACTCTACATGTAAAATGCAATATAAATAGTTGAATTTTATTGTTGGTATTTCCTTTTTATTTTAATAAAATTCGGCTTTACTAATTCATTTTCAAGCAAAATTTTTAGAGTATGGAACTCAAAAGTTCTCATTGTAATTGCTATTAAAAAAAGTAAAAGTACAAACCAGTTATTGTTGAAAACAATACTTGAACAACCATATTGAAGGTATGGTGTGCAAAATGTTAGATATAATGCTTTCTATGTATGTAAATAAATATCAATGCAATTTGTTTGTCTAAATAAAATAATCTTTTGCGCCTTATTGCCATAGGACTCTCAGAGAATTGACAGAAATTTCATTAGCAATTAATGCTACACTAGTTTGCGAGTATCTCCATAAGAACTATAATATCTACATCAAATGTTCAAAAATATGCTACCCAAAAATTCATAGGAAGCAGCTGTTATAAACATGTAATTTGGCGAAAATATTTCTTAAAAACGATCTCCATATTTGAAGAGTGTTAGTGGTAACCACTACAAAATGTTATAGCACTTGTAGTTGATAAGCTCTAGATTTTGGAGAAATTTGCTGAATGAAATCTTGATCATAAGTATAAACCATGATTGCCTGAAGGCTGCATAGTATTGATATGCAAAACTCAGATAAAACCATGCATGATGAACATGTACACCCGATCATTCACAATCTCAATAACTATGGGTATTAAAGTTTTTGGTAGGTGCAACTTTGAGATAGATTTTTTCTTCTTCTGCAGAGAGGGCCTCTTTAGAGAATTCGACATTTACTATTCTGTAAATTATGGTCTGATCGCTTAGTTGTTTTCAGCATCATGTAGAGCTCCCATAATTCTGTCTTACACAATATAAATATATTTTTAATTACTATACACTTTGGTTTATTAGAGCTATTGTTGACAGCTACATGTGAAACAATTTTTTGTTTCTTACATTTATTAAATCTGGATCGTTTACAAGGTCAAAGTAAAATATTAATATTAAACAGCCTGACATCTATTTAAATGGCAAACTCTTTTTCCAAATGTAAAAAGAATTTTCTACAACCTAATTCCAAATTTGAAAAGCCTGGGGCATGGGTGGGGCTATTGGGGAACCTACCTTAATTCAATGTTGAAACTTTGTATTAAAGCGCATTGCTTTGAAAAGGTCGAATTTTTGTTGAATGATTTAAATTCTCTCTATAGCTAGTGTTCATGTATTTAAAAGGTTTTGAGCACATGGAGGCAACAAAGAACTTTGACTGTTTCGCGATGTGTGCAAAGATGTTCCAAACGCATTGAGGCGTGCCTGGATGAGACAAAACCAGCACGCTGATTTAGAGCGAAAACGAAAGAGGAAGCTGTCCTCTATTAGTTGGTGCTTTCAGATTAAGCATAGCGTTAATAGTTTTGAGCTGCAAGCGTTTAAAAATTGTTATTGGATCAGGAAAATTTCTCAAAAATTCCCATACTGTTTAAGGTCAAAATTCCATGTTCTATTGAAGAATGACCAAGTCGCAATTCATGTATTCCTTGTCACTTAATTCTGCAAGATCAGCCTTTAATACCAAAGGAAAGTAGCTTGTAACCACCACGTTATATAAAATTTTGAATATTTGAGTATTTAACACGGAGGGTGAAGCCATGAAGATGCTAAGGAAATACTCAAAGGTACTTGCAAGTTAATAAAAAATGAAAACATTCAAGCTTATTTGAATCATGTAGAAAGATGATCAAGGATTACAATTCGGAAAACTGTAGAAAATTTCTTAACAAAAGCGATCCGCAGAATTTCAAAGAACAGCTAAGTTAAATCCTACTAGAAGCGTTTAATGACATTGGTGTAAATATGTTTCTTAAATTTAACTTCCTCTAATATTATATAGATTTCTTTTTTTCTAACTTAGGTAGTTTCAGACAATCAGGTCGACCAGGTTTATCAGACAATCAGTGTTGTTGAACCAAGATACTAAGAATAACCAGATGAGCACATGATATGAATTTTTTGGGGTATTGGACATTTAAATTAGCCTTTTATTGCAGTTCCCATATGTTTTGATTTGTATTATCTATATATATTGACAAAAAATTTGGTTTTTTCAGTTGATAATTTACAAACAAAAATATGAAATTATATTACACGTATGAGATGTAAGTGCACAGGTAAAATATTGCCACGTGTAATTGCCATCATTTGAAATTATGTTTTGTAGATTCTTCTTAAAATGATCAATTGGGAATGAAATTCATTGGCTGTTAAAGATGACAAGTACTCGTCGATATTTTCAAGAACTTCATCAGTGGAATAAAGCATGTTAGTTCTGAGAACCTCAAAATTTCTCAAGAAAAATTTATCTATCAAATTGGCATCAGGTGAGTAGGGCTGATGTGGCAATAGCGCAATCCCCTTGTAGTTGAAACAAGTTTTGATGCAATTGTAAAAATGTTTCTTTTCTCTTGTGTTGACAATTTCTTAGAAGATTTTGCGAAGAAACAACAAGTAGTGAGTTTCTTAGCGTTTCCTGCATTTGTTATATGATGTTTTGTTCATATAATAAAAATGCGAAAAAACGAACTTTTTCGTCACACCCTATATTTTGACTATGCATGATTTTGCCTTCCTAGGTCTAGTAGCTTATTAGTCATTTGCTAACTTCACTGTCAAAAATATGTGAACTAGCCAGCCGGACGCTAGTAACTTAGTTGGCTATTTTTCTAGAAAATGAAATGACAACCCTAGTAAATAAATTTGGAAAGTTTGGCAAAAAATTGCCAAATTATTGCCAAATATTTGGAAAGAATTTGCAAATCGATTCCAAATATTTGGCAAATATTTGGCAAATTTTCCAAATTTTATGCAAACTTTCCAAGAATTTGCCAAATATTNATTTGGCAAATATTTGCCAAATATTTGGAATATTGCCATTGACAAAAATTATGCATTTTTTTCCAAATATTTGGCAAATATTTGCCAAATTTTCCAAACGTATTTACTAGGGAACTAAAGAAATAAACGTCATATTCGTGATCAGGGCAGTCATATATTATATAAAGTCATGTTGCTGTTGAAGAAAAATTTCGATATTTCATTAGCAATTAATTCTACACTAGTTCGCCAGCATCTTCCATAAAACTGCAGTGTCTACATCAGATTTTCAAATATATGTCATCCAAAAGTCTATTATGAGAGAAATATAATTTATATGAAGCAGCTGTTATGAACAAGATATTTGGATAATTAATTAATGAAATTAAAACTAACACTATAAAGGTTAATCAAATTGTTTTACTAGATTTTTAAGTGTTTTTTATTAGAAAAATTAGATTCATAGAGCTTTATATATATATATATATATATATATATATATATATATATATTTAGCACTTTAGCACTTTTCAAATATTTAACTACGTAATTTACTATTATTTGAAAGTTAATATATGCATATATGCACCACCCCGCGTTTTACCGAGTGAATATCTTATTTTGCATATTTATAAATTCTTATTGTAGAATCAAACACAAGTGTATTTTGGTTAACAATTCCTATAACATGAACCA
>CABFPE010000294.1:387846-404221 GCA_900660155.1 Hofstenia miamia
TAATTGAAATTATATCGAAGCTCGATTGCATTTATATTAAGTTTCTGTATCTAATTCTATCGGATTAGAACGGCAATTCGAACCTTTTGCATCAACCAGTTAGTTACTTTTACTTTATTTGTCATTTGAAATAGTATAATGACCGTTGCCTAAAAAGTTAAAGGCGTGGTGGTGCAGACTTAAGGATCTACTTTACAGTACGTAATGCCAAATTAAGATATAAAACAGTAGATAAATAAATATGTTCTTACGAAGAGGAAAAAAAAGGGAAGCTGAAGCTGATGGTGATATGAGAAACGAAAGGGATTAAATGATATTGTTAATAAAGGTTTACGACTTATATTTCATAAAACGGTTGTAAGGCAAATAGAGTTGGCCAGGAACCCCAAGTGCGTTTGAGTTCATAATAAGCGGCTGTGTGGGAGTAACTTTTAGACCTTACGTCTTCTCTGAAATGGTGTTTGGAGTCCGCCGAGAGTCAACAGAGAGCAAGACGTTACAATATACTTCAGAACCTGCGATTTAGTTTTTAGTTGCAAAGTAAGATTTTCTGTGGAGTGTGCACTTCTAACGACATTCAATTATAACCAGGTTAACCATCTCGGAGAGAGTAGAAATTGTGGAACTCTATTTTGAATATGGACGAACTTCAACTGAGGTGCAAAGAAAGTGGTGAACAAAGTACGGTCGCCATAGCCGGATACCACATAGAGAAAATTAACGAAATTATCAGTGGTTTTCATGAAACAGTGTCAATGACTGATCACGATCTGGGAGGCCGTCGAGTGACAAGGCCGTGGAGGCCGAATGCTGAAATTTGTCTTCCTACCGCGTTCAACTACATTATGCGCTGCAACCCAACGACCACACCCAACGAATCTCATTTGCAAAAGTATCGCATGACAAAAAATTTTCTTTCAAAATTGGCTTCAGTGACGAAGCACATTTTTGGTTGAATGCTTATGTCAATAGCGAAAACTATCACAATTGGTGAACAAAGAATCCTCATGAGTCGATGTCTAAATCCTTACATTCAGAGTAACTGACAATTTGGGTGACTGTTTCAGAGAGACGAATCAATGGGCCATTCTACCGGACAAAAACATTGATCAAGTCGTCTATCGCAGCATTATCCTTAACGATTTCTTCCGGATTTGCAAGCAGCCAATGTAGACTAATCATTAGCCTGGTTTCAACAGGACAACGCGACACCGCACACAGCGAATGTCACCATGGAGCTTCTCCATTTCATCCTTGGATCACGAGTAATCAGCAAAAAACCACGCTGGTCGCCAAGATCTCCAGATCTTGCCCCAACGATTTTTGGTTGTTCGGCTATCTCTAGGATATGATCTATCGCAAAGGCGTGCCCGCTTTATTGAATGACCTGAAATCAAGAATTAAGGTCGCGCTCAACAGCATAACTCCTGATGTCTTGGAAAGAGTGATCGTGACTTTCGATGAACGCATGAACGCTTGCTTAGCAATAAATTGTGCACACTTTTCCCATGTTCTCGGAAGGTAATGTTTGCATTATCTCCTTCTGTGTAATCTTCTTTTTCGTAAAATAAAAATTAAATGCCTCAAATTTGATTTTCTTAATGAAAATTTCGGGACTAAATTTTTTGCACTAAAATACTTATATCTGCAAGAAATAATGTTTATACCATAAGCAACCATTTTAAGGGGATTTTAATTTCATAAATATGAAATCGCGCATTCTAAAGTATCTAAAAAGTTATGTATGCATGACGTTATGTTCAAACGTTTAAGAATTTGATTCGTATAAAATCGTCCGGTTACTTAATGAACACCCTGTACACAACAATGTTCATTTATAAAACTATATTTGTAACTATGCAATTCATTTTAGTTATTAAGGAAAGCCCTACACTTATAGTGAAAATATTAAACTATTGATTCGTATAAAATCGTCCGGTTACTTAATGAACACCCTGTACACAACAATGTTCATTTATAAAAATATATTTGTAACTATGCAATTCATTTTAGTAATAATGCGGAAATATCGTCCTGTAATTTTAGCTTTGAAATATGGCCAGGTACACGCTTCATAAAGCTTAGGGCATGGGTTGCTCAAGTGCTGTATTGACACTTTGCAATAGTTCAGGTTTGATTTTTCCGACATAATTGTCGTTTATGTCCGCAATCGGTGCCAAAATCCTTTGTGATGTAGAAGTTATTTTATCGGGAATCTCTTGTGACGACATTCTTGAATTACTGGCTCTTAGCAAACATCAGACGATTCCAATTCTTAAATGATCTTAGTTTTAATCTCATTCAAGGCTTTTGCTCGCAAATATCGCATTTAATAAAAGACAAGAGCACAAGTATTTACTTCGTTATCAAGACTATTTTGTTTCTGCAAGCAAAGAATAATAGCTGCTAAAATATCTTATGCCAACACTATCTAATCATTTGGTAATGTATGTTTAGACGCTTGTAGCAGTCGATAATTTCTTGCTAAGCAAATTACAGACAAAACTTCAACGTCAACTGCACAATGAACAGTGAGCTATTAATTCAATTGGCAATTTATTCTGCATTGGCAATTCTTACCCTAGGAATTGGCATTTGGATTATTATAAAACTGCAATCTATAAAATCTAAAGAACCCTTCTATATTGCATTTACACAACTGCTTATTTGCTCAGAAATGTATAACATAAGTGTCTGGATAATCTTTTCAATATTAAGTTTTATTGATGAACGTACACCCATTATTACAAGAATAGCAAATGTGGCTAAGATGTTACCAAGCAGCTATAGTTTCTTAATTGGCATTTTTCTAATAACTGAGATTCAGAAGATGAATGTTTATAGGAAAATCTTTCCAAAGGATTGGTTGTTTCTATCAGTGTTGGTAATTTTTGTCGGAGTGATTCAGTACATATTTTTCTCCGACATGATTTTGAATGGTATGCAATCTTTCATGACAACAGTTGTCTTTTTCGTCACATTTATATGTAAAGTCCTGATTGCATTGATCTTGATTCTTTTGGCTAAAACAAAGTTGAAAAGCATTAGTCGGAATTCCTTCCAATCGAGATTGATACAAACATTCTCTATTATATATATCTGCACTGTGTTTAGGTTGGCGGCAGATGTTAATCTAGCTAAGGTTGCGTTTTACGTTCATGACCTTGATTTATATATAGTCTTTTCAATTTTCTGGAAATCGCTTGCTTGCTTTGAGTTATTAACTGACTCTGCTGTTATCTACCTCTTCTTGGTCAGAAGAGAAACTTAGGTTTTGTAAATATACATATTCATTCTTTTATGAAATGTAAAAAAATCAACTATCACTATTAAAAAATCCAATTAAGTTAGCAGACTTGAAACAAATTTAAGCTAGTCTTAGAGAAATTAGTCATAAAACGATGCATCCAGAGGCGCTTCACTGTAAATTGTATGCATTAGGTTTTAAGGACAAGCTTTGGTGCATATGTAGGTGACTGCATAACTATAGTACAATTATGTAAAGAAAATACTTAAAAATGTCGTAATGTATATACATATAGAGACGTACAATTGTAGATAGTCCGAGAACTAATGTGCTCTTACCTATTGGGGAAATATTCAATTAAAATAATTATTTTAAAATTTTGACGTATGTTGTATTATAGCAAATATTATTAAGAACTTATATATATATATATATATATATATATATATATATACATGTAATTACTAATTTATTTCATATGAATAATACTTTAAAACATCGTATATATTCTTTAGCAATTTGGTCAAAATTTCGGCAATAATGAATTTAAATTAAACATTTCAATTTTGAATAAAATTAGAAATAATTTTTTGATGAAACATAAAAGATTATAAAGTAAAAAGAAGTTTTACTAATTTTCAAACAATTCTCAGTTAGTGCTGACATTTTGCATTAATTATTTTTACATTGCTTGAATTTTTAATTCTGAAATGGCATCTCAATGTAATCTCATGAGATGTATCACCGATAACCTAATGAGACATCTGCAGAACATCAGCATCCTAAAAGCGTCTCACTAGGATATGAGACACCTGCGACATAAATAGGATGAGTTAGGATGCATTTGCGACACTTGATTTTTGGGTTGTTGGTTGCTTTCGTCATGCCGCGTAAATGGTCTGCTTTTAACGGTAGAACAGGATATCNCATTGTTTGTTTGAGCAAATGATTACAGTGAGATATCATTCATTCATTAACCCTGTCCGGATTGGTCGTTGGATTGCGTATTAATTATTATTAGTCATCAAGGCCAATGCAATTCCGTTTCATTTAATTTGCATGCGTTGTTGGTTGCTTTCGTCATGCCGCGTAAATGCTCTGCTTTTAACTGTAGAACAGGATATCGAAACAACGAAGATAAAATTACTGTGTTTAAGTTTCCATCTAAAAAAGAAGAGTGCATGAAATGGTTGTCATCACTGCCAAACTTTATTAAATATGAAGATGTAACTCGTCACATGGGAATCTGCCGACTGCATTGGCCTGAAAATTTCAAATCAAAGCCCGCACAAGGTGGTGTTCGTATTCCTACAGAACCACCAAATATTTTTGAAAATGTGCACCATCTACAATCCCAAAACCCCCTCCCAAGGAAAGAACCACTGTTATGTCATCAGTTAACTCTCGCAATTGTCCAGTTGATGAAATGGTTGAGTTTATGACAATGGATGCTATTGATTATAACACATTTCAAGAAGAATGGAGGCTTCGCTTTTCTTTAGGTACTTGCATTTTAACATCTGGTTTTGCAGTGCTTTCCAATGTTCACGATGGCCCAATATTTCAATGGTCTCTATTTTTTAATTTGAACTCTGATTCTGGTAAGTACACAAGTACACCTATGTTTTCTATTCTAAGATTGTACGCATTCGTCTTTCCTTTCTCTCTAGTGACACAATAAGAGCATGGTCCGAAATTGAAGCAATCGTTCATTATATTTCGTTGGAATTGGATGATTATGTTCTGAACAAAGGTTTTAATTATATTTATCGCCAAATACAATTAATAAATTTACCTACAAATCACTTTCTGTATAGTGTGGATGACATCACCGATGCATATCAATGGTTTTCCATATCAAGATCTTGCTATAATTCGATGCGTGAACGTTTAAGATTACCAAGTGTGCGGCTACTACAAAGATTGACATCATCTTTAGTGAAAGACAATATAATTTTTGTGCAATCTGTATTCTCAAATGCTTCTGAAAAGCAAAAAACTTGTTCTATTATGTTTGATGAAGTCAGCATTAAAGCTGGACTGTTCTATCATGGTGGTAATGTTCTAGACTACGCCTTGGATTCTCCTACAGAAATGGCAAGATCTGTACTTGTGGTTATGATTAAGCTTCAGTTTGGTATACCATCATTTGTGTTTAGAATTTTACCAATTTTCAGCTTTAATTGTAACTTTCTGAAAGAAAATCTTAATTATGTGTTGATGCAGTTACGGAAAGTGGCGGCAAAGTCATGGCATCGAATAAATCAAAAATTGTATTCTGAATTGGTTATTAGTGAAACCTGGATAGGGAATTTGGATACTCATTGATTTTTTCTGATAAATGACACTATACATCTAATGAAATGCATAAGAAACAATTAGATAAATGAAAAATCTAAGATTTTAAAATTATTATTTTGAGTCGTCCACAATATGTACTGCTGATTGGTATCATATACAAAAACTTTACAACTGTGAAAAAAACAATTTTGTAAAGCTGTCTAGTCTTACTAAAGCTGCCATCAATCCATCTCTTATAGAACCTCAAAAGGTTTCTTTGGTACTTCAAGTATTTTGTACGAATACTGCTAATGCCCTACGCGTTTGTACTGCCACAAAAGGTATTGCTGATCAGACTTGTCGATTTATTGAGATATTTTCAAATTTCCTTTCAATTGTAAACGTTAAATCCCAATTTACAGGAATATCACAATGTAATTTATATAGAAATCCGATTACCACCATCAATGATACAAATTTGTTATATTTGGAAAGCATTTCTCAATTAGCGAAATTTATGTCTCTGTTTCAGCATCCTCAAGAGTAAATAGTTTAACTAACGGACATCAAAAGCTTTATATAGAACTTGCAAAGGACTAATTGATTTATCTGTCATGTTACTTGGTGAACTGAAATATTCTTACGTGTTACTTGGGCAATTTCAAAACGATGAACTCGAAGAAAAGTTTGGTCTATATCGTCAATCATCAGGTGGAAATTTTTACATTAGTTATAGACAGGTATTTGAGCGATTCCGCATTGATAAATCTATGCTTTGCTAAGTAAATGTCTTGATGATATCGATATAAACGCAAGAAATTCATATAATTCTTGTGATAACTGTAATATTTTATTGTCTGATGAAGATTTATCCTTATTGATCAGTTAGATGGAGTTCAAGAAAAAGTATCAGAAGAAGAATCAATGAATTTTGTATATATAGCTGGTTACATTGCAAAGAAATATAAACAGTACAGTGTGGAATCACCTTGTCTTGAAAATTCAGATTTTTTAGAGTTCGTTAATCGCGGAAAACTTACTCATCCTTCAGAAAAACTTGTAAACCTAGTTCTTATATCTTATTTTTTTTATTAAATTTAGTAGGCCCGTCTGTAGGAAGTCTGCAGTTAGGATACTTTCCACCATAGCGAACTCACATTCTGATTTCTTGAATGTGTAAGAAACGTTGTTTAAAACAAAGCCGGACTTCCGCGAGAAAGTTAGCAAAATTTGTTTAGTGTATTTCAATATTTTTTATAACATTTGATAATATTGAAAATAAATGAATTTCATTTTGGATAACTATGCAATTATGTATAGAAGTAATTTTAAAATTTCAAGAGATATTTTTGGGCCTAGGATAATTTCGTTGGTTAAGATGCAATTCTAAAATATGGAGAAAAATCATTTTCAAAAACATTTCACAGTGAAATGTTTCACAAAGTTTCTGATTTTTGATTAGCTGACTTTAAACAGTCCAATATCTTTGAAATATGACATTGCAAGATTGAAGTATATATAAACAAAAGTCTAAATTGCCAATAAAACACATTTGAAAATTTGGCACTTATGTCTATAGGCATCTTAACCAGCGATTAAATATCTGTTTGGGTGACGAGGCCTTTACTTAGTATCGCCTTGATATATATCTTCGTTAAATACTCATACAAATATTTTAAGATATTGCAGATGTTCTTGTATTACTGAAAATATTATTGGATTTTATACAATCATGTCAAACTTGATATTCCAAAATCTTTCCGCGCAACCTTAACTAGTCAAAGTATTTTTTCAAGATTTTTATGGTTTCCTTAAAAAAATTAAGCTCTCATATCTTTAAATCTAAAAGGTTTATGCACAATCTGTATGTATATTATCATTCTTAATTCGCGTGCATATGGCACGACGACTTCTGACATTATGCAAAGTGCGCCAGGACGCCAATTTATAGATAACACAATATTTATAGATAGATGTTACTCCCGTGGACATTAAACCTCTCGATTATTTGAACATTAAGAATAACGAGAATCTTAAACTTTCTTAAAAAGCAGGAATTTTCAATGAAAGATCTTTTCAAGTATGTTCAAGCATGTTTACAAAAAGTTGTAGCTTAAAAATTTGGGAAAACAGTTTGTCTCTTATAAAGGACATTGGCGGTTAAGCTTAACATTTCTTGCTAACTTGTCACTGATTGGGTCTAGGAATTTTGTGCAAATTCGGAGTGGAATTGCGACTAAGGGCCATTGGTTTGGGATCCCTTAGTGCATACCTAGAAATTTAAAATATACATATGCATGGACAGAAAACTGTCTCAACCATTTAGATAATTTGTATTTTACGTTAAAATCATTTAATAAGTAATTAAAATTTCTAATTTAAAATAAAACTTACAGTATATAATGAACAAATAATAGAAGTGTGCCATCCACCACCTAGGCCTACCCACTTGAAAAAGAATAGCTCGACCTGTCCGTGGAAAAAATGGTATATATTTCAATTTTAGATATATGGATAAGAAAAGCACATTTGACCAATAAAGAAAATGAAAATTCCTTGACAATTTAAATTATTAAAATTGCTAACTGTCTTTTAATTCAATTTAACTTTAAGTTGAAATTTTCATGTTCATTGATTTTTCAAAATGCAATTCCTGAATTAGAAACAACATCCTCATCCAATGAATCTTCAGTCTTATGTTGAGCAGGCGTCGTTTATCAATTAAAGTAATAACTGATTTCGTAGAGTAATAAGACATTTTTGTAATTTTGATTTATTTTCACAGTATGAATATTACAAGACTTAAATCGTTTTCATCATCCTATGTCATAATATAATCTTATTCTAGCTTTATCAGAAAAATATATTTGGAGCCTATTCATAACTGTGGTACCTCAAATATTGAGAACAAAGATAATCTGTATTTCTTTAACAGATCTATACACATTACTTCATATTTCATTCATTCTTTTATTGAAACTTGTTGCATATTGCATTGGTTAGAAAAAATGTTTACATAATTTAGCAACCTCTACATTTAATTTTTTTTAATTTAAAGTAGGTTTTATTAATACAGTAAGCCTTCCAAGTTTTTAGCATAAATGATTGAAATGTCAAATGCACTCACTATAGCAGAAATTGAGTTATCGAAAAATAGGTCCTGTTTTTGTGAATACCTATGTGACAAATTTTAGTTTATTCAAAAGGAAATAGAAATCGCTAACACCGTGTGGACAAGCACAACTATGGTTACAAATTTGGAAAGAAACAACCAGATATAATCACTCGCTAACACAATAACCAACTGTTGTGAAAAATAAGCTGCTTGTTTGTAAATATTAGTAAATTTTGCATAGTTCTGCGATGTAATTAACTCTCTTTTTAAGCAAATAATTCAATTAAGATTTTGACATTAAGTCTACAATGAGTAGTGATTGGGTTAGTCAGTTGACAATTTGTACAGCATTTGCGATATTTACATTGGGAATTGGAGTTTGGATAATTGCAAAACTACAGTCATTAAAATCAAGAGACCCTTTTTATATTGCACTTACCCAGTTACTTATTTGCTCAGAAATGTACAATATATTAATCTGGATAGTTTGCTCAATGCAGATCTTTTTTGATAAACTTTCATTGTTCATTTTGAGGCTAATAAATGGAGCTAAGCAGCTGCCAAGTAGCTTTTGCTTTTTAATAGCGTTTATTCTCATAACTGAGGTTCAGAAGATGAATATTTATAGGAAAATATTTGCGAAAGACTGGTTCTTTTTAATCGTTTTGATAATAATCGTTGCTGTGTTTCAGTATTTAATTTACGGGGAAATCCATAACTATAGCATTCATTCTGCATGGATTATTTACGTTCTCACATTCATATGTAGAGTGCTAATAGCATTGGCTTTGACTATATTTGGTTTGAAAAAGTTGAAAATCATTCGTAGTGATTCTTTCCAATATAGACTAATGGAAACAGTTTCTGTCATTCTCATTTGTACTGCATTTAGGATAATTGTGGAAGGGATTCATTTAGCTAATTTTTCACAGTTTGGTTCCGATTTTGAATTTCACGTCTTTTATCCACTTTTCTGTAAATCACTTGCTTGCTTTGAATTACTAATGGATTCTGCCGTTTTCTACCTCTTCTTAGTTAGAAGAGAAAATTACATTTGCAAAGATTAGGATTTGTTCCTGTGATAAATATTATAAATTCATATGTAAGAGAATGGACTTGATGAATTTAAATGAATTTTAAAGAAATTTACCTAGTTACAAAATGCTAGCCAGCAAGTCACCAATTCAATTACAGAAGATAAATATGTCTTCTAATTTAATTGCATTAAATAATTCTGATTTTTTCATTACTAATAAGTAAATACTAATGAGAATATTATAACACTACTAATTTCAATTTAACATTAGAGCTGCCAAATGTGTCAAAATTGACTCAAAATTCAATTTTTATTCATTATAAGCAACAGCAGGTATATGCACCATTAAATATACTCTGATAATCCATTTGAACTTGCTTGTGTAATTATTTTTTATTCTTTGCATAATTCTCTATTTTTACATGCTTTATGAAAAAGAAACCTAAGGAGTAACGGCATTTCTAGTTAATCTACATCGAATTTGCATTCCAATTTGCAGGCCGTACAAATCATATATACAATCCGTAAATCAACTTTAATGTTACTTAAGGGCTGTTTTAGCAAAAGTTTATGATCCTCTTGAGTTGCACTATGTAAAATAAATTTTAAAATGTCACTTTTCTGAATCTATGGATGTACTTAAAACAATGTATTTATCTATCTTCATGAATTTCAACTAAAAATGTCTACTATGTTAGACCCAAACATTATTCAACTTGGCTTGTCAGCAATAACCAATAATTTATGCGAATAAAATAAAAGTAGTTACACAAGTAGTTAAATATGGTATTATCGAGATACTTAAAATACTTACACATATTTAGTTAAGATCTGAAGAGAACTTTGCGAATATTTTCCATGTTTGACGTGTATGCGAACGTCTTGCATGTAATATTTGTAAAACTTGATAAGTTTTGCAAGCAATACTTTTAAAGTATTATCTGATGTTTATTAAAATTGCCAAATGTTGAAATTTCATGATATTCATAACATTGCCGATAAAACGATACAATGTCCAAACGAGAGGTTAAAGCAATAAAATAATAGCTCATTGACTAAATGTTGAAATATAATATGGAAAGCAAAAATATTTCTTAGCTATATTTTGCAGCAATGACTATACAAATCTGGCAGAACTATTATTGCTTGTAAATCACAATTTTAAAATGACTTCAATTACAAAAAATCAGTGCACCTAAAACAAATTTTAATTGCAATTTAAAGTAGCATAGTGTTCATGAATAAATTATTTTGAAAATTCATTGAATTTTTGTATTAGAATCTAGATTCATGTATAATTGAAACTTAAATATGGCCTTTAACTTGCCTTTCTGCTCTTAAGAATATCAAGTCCAAAAAATTTAGGGTCAAGCCCTGTCAGGCATAAGAAACTCTTATGATCGGATCGGACCGCACTTTTCAACACATTGTTTTCAATTTCATTTATTACGTACACTGTTGGGTAACAATCCAGGTTTTTTGAAAGTTCTAGTAATATATTCATCCTATTTTTGAAATACTTTATCCCTAGCGTGGTCCAGGCCCCTCCATCGAAAATTATGTTCATTGGAATCAATTTAAATCTGTAAGTACATTCCTTTATGAAAATCTAAACAAAGTAATATTGAAAACTTGAGACGAAAAAAACAGACTGTTACATTTTCAGAAGTCGAAGTGAATACTAGATTTGAGTTTTTGCTGAGATGTTAGGTGCTTAATTGGGGTAATACAACTAGTGATTTATCTGAGATTTTCATTTGACTGAAAATGTTTTAAGGTTTAATCCTACAACCACAAACTTTTTCCAGCATAGCTGTCAATGTCGATCCTGATAATGTATTCATGGTTTGGACTTTCAGCTTGCCAGTGACACTATGTTTTTGATAGTGTTCTAGAGAGAGCAATATTCATATGCT
The DNA here is from genome assembly GCA_900660155.1 of Hofstenia miamia. Lineage (NCBI taxonomy): Eukaryota > Metazoa > Xenacoelomorpha > Acoela > Hofsteniidae > Hofstenia > Hofstenia miamia. The sequence continues at coordinate 399,441 of CABFPE010000294.1, forward strand.
AATATAATAGAATTGCTTTTACATTGTTTGGAAGAACATCTCACCACCACACTTTTCACTAATTCTGAGGGCATTAGTTTCAGTAACATGCGGCAGCGAGACTACATCATCATCTCTAATTGTAATCCATAAAAGTTGAATTTACACTCATGATTGAGACAGTCAAATTATAGCATTCAGTCACACATAGTAACTACAAGAACTAAGGAAATAATCGCGAAGAGACTATTTTTAGAAATTGGCAAAAATACGTTTCTGCTCAGGACATAGTTAATTATAAATCCATCTTTTTCATTATTCAAATCAATTTAAGTTTAAGTCAGTTTATTAAAACAACTTTTTTTCACTTTTTGCGGGATTTTGTGCTATACAATAGATGTAATTTCAGTACTATTCTTAACTAAATGTACCAACTTTGATCTCGGTTTATTGTAGTCAACAGGGTTAAGATTAATCGCGATTAATCGGTATATTATTCGGCTAAATATAATCATTTCAGAATCAATTACTTTGAAATTTTTGTATTTATAGAGGCCAATAACATGAGGCATATAAGCATGATCTTTGGACTGCAGACTGAAACGTAATTTATGGCGCTAGATCTCGCAAATTTTTTGGAACTAATATTTTTGTCAATTGTTAGTTAAATTTCCTTGGTCTTTTGATAGATGATTGTTTTTTATCTATTCAACAATGAAAATTTTAACCTTGCAGTTTTCTACTTCTTGTATGGAATAGTAACAAAATATGTCTATCAGCAATCATGCACTAGGTCGAATAATCTTCACATACTTATTGATATTATCGTTAACAATAAATTCTTAGTGATAAAGATTATCATTTTCATCCAAAAAGACCACCTTTCCATGCTGAACTCAGATTATTTCTTTGCATATTAGCCGGTACGCAGAAAAGTTAAGGAATGATCAAGGCTGGAAAATTCTTGGCAAGAAATTTCCACTATGAAGAGCTAGAGATAGGCTTTTGATTAGAGTTAGGATTTGCGTTAGGGTTATAGAGTTACCATTAGAATATTTGTTAACCATAAATATTCTGGATTGTTCATGATAAAATCATTATTTCTATTATGAGATACACAGAAAGTTACAAAAAATAATGTTATGCAATGCATTCCGAAGTCATTGCAATGGGTTTGAGTCTAAACCTGCACAGGTGTAGTCCAATGCAAATTCCTTGAACACTATCAGCATGACAACATCTATTAACCCTTGCATTTCAATATTGTTGTACTTCCTAACAACACCAAAATCATTAATTAATTTCAAACTTACTTTTTGAACTGCAGTTCTAACATGTATTACAAAAGATTGATTTTTAGTATTTATTTTGTGCATATTTATTAAATTGCTAATTACTAGTTATGCCTCGAAAAATTTATCGTTTATGTACATTTAATATTAGCTAAAATATTTTCATGTAGATTAAACGTATGTCTGTTACATAGATATGCTGAACTTAACCAAACCATTGAATAGCGCAGTAAGGTTCTTAAACTACATTAATTTGCATTTACCACGCATTACAAATTATTGTTATGAATGATGTGCTTATATTTTTAGTTATTGCAGGATCAACAACCTTGGGGATATTCCTATCATTTGCAAATACGTTCTCGTCGGATTCGGATTACCGCATTGTTGTTTTTTGCATTAATATTGTGATATACATTGCTATTGCGATTTTTTGGATTTTAAGAAACAAATTTATACACGGAGAAGAGGACCATATTTTGGAAGAAATATATTTCTTTGTTGTAACGGGATTTATTGTCTCATCATATGCAATTGGAATCGTTGTCTTCAGATCAAATGAAGTTTTTATATTTCATATAGTTGGCCACATTATGGCTAATTCACTGAATTTGTTTTCACTAATGATATTTCTGTACAAATTTGTTCCACGTGAAGATTTATATTTTTGATATAATCAATTTGTGAATAAAAATAACATTATTGATTCATCGGAATTATTATAAAAAAAACTGATAAAAATTATGATAAATTTGAAGGAAAATGCGACATATGATAAGACATTTAAAGAAAATTTACTAGTTAAGCTATTAAGCTTAGAGATTTTTTTTCAACCCATTGCAATTTATGTTACTTAGCACATTCTGTGCAGTACTTGTTCTTCCTGAACTACTATTAATCTCATCTGTATTTCACCCTCATACATTATTTAATTATGATGGAAAGATTAGTCAAAATATCAATCATTTAATAAATTTAACTGGGATTTGGAAATAAAACTATTATTAAAATCAATGGGTGGGGGTGGAAGTTCTTATGGTTTTATTGCAGTTTCTAAAAAATAGAGCCAAAACAACAGAGTGTAATTAATTGAATTTTAGCGATTAATTTTGTAAAATCAAAATCTGGTTGGAATATCTCGATGAATGTAAATAAACTAGTAGTTTATAAGAACTGGGTGGATCACTTCCTACGTTCTTCAAAAAACTAAGTAAAGTTTCGTTTAGGTAAAATTTTGGGTTTGATTTGCTAATATTGCACAATGCACTATTCTCGGCACCCACACGCTTCCTCCATTCCGTTGCATGCCACTATTTAATATATTAGGCAAAACTGCTTCAGACCGACCACACATTTGAAAACGCATATTTCAGGCACCCTGCGATTAATAGATGCTGCTTAAAATGATAGCTAGAAGTGAAATTATATTGCATATTCAAAGCCCATCTAGAAGTTTTTTTGTATTTTAGATATTTAGGAATCATAACAGACTTAGTTAATTCATATACAGTAGGTTTTTAAAAGAGACATATATATATATATATATATATATATATATATATATATCAATGTGATATTTTTAAATGACTACATTGAAATTATATGTGCTTAAAATTTAGAAGTTACATTTAAATTAAAATCAGTTCTATATCATTTCTATCATTGTTTTTGGGCCAATTGTAAATTATACAATTAAATTTCACTGGAATTGAAATGTATATCTTCTTAAAAATGATTCGTTTTTGTATGTGCGATTTTTGAAATAAACGTTAAAATCAATGCTAAGTACAACTATGTATTGCAAGAATGTGGATGGAGAAACAATTAACAACACATGAATTAATTTTTAAATTTATATTTTCATTTGGTCGTAAGCACTGAATAGATTTATAAAAAGATTTATTAATTTGCTCCTACATGTTTAGTCATAAGCATTAAGATGAAGTGAAGATAATTTAGAAGAACATATTTATAATTTATTGTATAAAGTTTATAATTTTAAGAAGTTTACTGGGCTTCATTTTTTGAAAGTTAATAAGAAACAATTATTAATGTTGAAGCCAGTCTTATTACAACTCCACAGTTAATTAGTTCTATGTAGACTAATGAATTTCCCAAAATAATATCAGAAATGCCACAGTTTAAGAAACATTAATATTTGAGTTGAACTAATGAAAATTTACAACCATCAAGGAGCTCTAGTGTCAAAATAGCATTAACAAATTTCAATAATTTAAAATACATGTCATTTTACTAAATATTGTTACATAAAAACCAAGTTTGAAATTGTCTGATATATAAATATACTTAAACACTATTCAGCCAAAGTTGAACTCATGGCCTTTGAAATTTTTAAATGAATTTGTTTATAATAATAACTAATGCTCATGTAGAAAATTTTTGGAAACATTGGCTAAAACGTGTCAAGACGACGACCCTTGACTTTGCGCGCAGTTCACCTGAGCTAAATAGTTGAAGCTATTTTGCTATAGCGGGCACTTTGCTATCGAACATTTACAAAATTGTTATTATTTTTAGCATTTCAGGCAAAACAATATTTTTAATAAAATAATGTAGAATCTTGGTCATCAAGGCTAAGAAAAGTAAAGTGACAATGACATAATGAATTGGTTCAATTTAGCAAATATTTTAACAAATGTGCTTTCACAACATTTAATCGTATTTGTGTGTAAAATTGTCATTATAAGGCATGAAGAAAAAGAAGAAGAAAAATCTATATTCAGAAATTGTTTTAACAATAAATAGAAATACTGATAACAAATTCTGAAAGCGTCAAGAAAGTAATACAACGAATATTTGCAAATAAAAAGTGGTTAACTTGGCCTATGATTGCTAGTTTCTATTAATAGAGTAATCAGGATTATAAAATTTATAACCTCGCCATTTCAGTTTTTTTATATTATAAGTGCAAAAATATTTTTTAATATCCATTTTAAAGTTTTTTAATCTACTTATTTGTTTAATATATTTTGGTAATTCATTCCACATATTTATAGCTGTGTTTAGAAATGAATTTTTCATTATTCGCTTCTTATACCTAATAGGTTCAATTATGTGCGTTCTTTTATTTAGTTTATTGACTAATTTTGTAGCAAGAAAGTCATTTTTTGTAATATGTGAAGGTATTGTTAACTATTTTGAAGAACGTCGTTAAGACATTATATGGATGTAGAAATAGTTTTGAAATTTTTCTATATTCATTAATCTTATTAAAGCTATGATTATTTACTGCTACTTTGATAGCCCAATTTAGTTGCACTTGGAATTTACTGAGAAATTTTTGGTTTATATCTGTGTAGAGTATATTGGCATAGTTAAAATGACTTAATATTAGAGCATATATTAATTGAATTTTTGCTTTAGTCGGAAGTTTTTGAGAAATTAAGTTAATTGCCTTAATCGATATGGCCATTTTTCTAACAACATGATTTAGTTGCTCTTCAAAATTTAGATTTATGTCAAAAATTATTCCGAGGTACTTAAAAGACT
>CABFPE010000294.1:425619-437097 GCA_900660155.1 Hofstenia miamia
CTGTATTAAGGTAATAAATCTATTTAATATTAATAATAATAATATGGTATTACATATTGCAAATAGATTATACTTCGTATTTTTATTAGATTTCAGAAATAAGTTAGCTACCCCTTCCCAATGTTTGCAAAATTTTGCCTATGCAACTACTACAGCCACGCATCGCCACTGTCTATAACCCTAAATTAAATTTTAAATTTTTCAATATTTCATAGACCTAGGCCCTAATCCAAGTCATAACTTGACGTTTCCTAAACTTAGATCCTAGAAACTAAACCCAAAACAATTTTTTTAATATTTTTAAACCTAAAACTAGAAATAATTTTTTTCACATTTGATGACGTAATCCTTTGCATGTTTTTTGACGTCATTTCGGCTTTTAGAAATAAGAGTCCGTTGATAAGCAATAACGCCGCACGCGCAATATATTTCTACATTATGGATTGCAAACGTGCGGATATGTGATTTTTGATAATGCACTTGGTCATAGAAATGTTGAAAAGAAAGGCATCAAAATGGCATTTTTGAAATAAAGCGCTAATAAAAATATAGTCCATTTTGTCTATGGCTGAAAATGCAATTTCTTGTTTAAAATCGGAGTTTAAGAAACCAAGAAAGGATTGCAGAAATGAATTTTATCACCCTAATACTGATGTAAGAAGAAGGAGAAGCTTTAGTCAAATTCGTTTTAATATAATATTGAAATTATTATGCCATCGACTTGAGTAAAAAGACATTGCCAAGCACAAAAGCTGGATCAATCACACAAAGTCTTATGTACCACAATGTCTAAATAGGAATGTTATTCAACTTTAGTCCTACAGTTTTTTTAAACATAGATATCTCGCTTTTGATTGTTATTGTTTAGTAAATTTTGTTAAATTCTAGTGCTGTTGATTAGATGTATAAATTAAGTTAATTTAAGATTAATGTTTGCGTTATTAAATACAATAATATTGATTTAGAACCTATATGTTTAATTTACTTACACTTTGTATAAAATGCTTTCACGAAAAGCGATGTGTTTAATTTGCTTGAATTTTTGTTATATTCAGCCGAGAATTGGTATAATGGTGTGATTCCACTATCGACTTTTATCAGCAGATTTTAGTCAAAAATGCCATTATTTTTGGTCATTTTGGCGATGTTTTATTATCCGATTTTTTTTCCAGAAAACCCAGAATTAGAATAACGTTCTCACTATCGATTTTTTATCAGATGATAATTTACAGCGATTGGCTGTTTTGGGATTTAAACAATGCTTGCATATTTTAATATATTGTACTTAAATAAATGGCGTTCTACCATTCTGTTCCCTACTACAACTAAGCAATTATTTTGAAATAGCTATTTGATTCGAGCTTTTGTATAGGTTCCCACTATTGACTCTTGTCAGTTGAAAGAAATTTAGTTTTTACAAAAATGGGATGAAGTTTTCCCATTACCGACTTATATCAGCTGATTAAAAAGCAGATAGTGCTTACACTATCGAATATATATTACCGATTTTTTGATAGACAAAAGTCGATAAGTTGAAACACACCTTAAGCCTATAAAGTTAGATTCAGTTCTCAAAAAAGAAAAAACCTAATTAACCTTCTAAAACTTTGATCAAATATTTTTCAATTTGAAATTGCGAGGAATCAACCCCTGTGGCAAATAGGGTTAAAAATACAATTTATGATAAAGATTAAGAAGGCTTGACGAATGTTTATGCCGGTACCTAATGGATTGACTAAAGCTGTTGTCTTCAAAAATGAGAAGTTGAACTTTGTAAACTCCTCCGCCAATTGTAGAATCAATTGGTGCGTGAAGAGGGGTCTCAATCCCAATGACAGAATCCTTCGAATACTCGCAAACAAGCCTCATAAATATGACATCATATGGAACCTCCAGTATATCAGAATTTTCGTTGACATTGCTGCTCATGTCAACGAGGACATATTGAGTATATTTAATTACATCTAAAAATTTGATTTTATATATATATATATATATATATANCTATACTAATCGAAAAGAATTTTGATAGAGACCAACTGGGCAGAACTTCAGATTCTTGATTCATGAATTATTGTGGGAAGTCTGTAATGGTATGGGTTGCAATATGGATGTGTGGCTTTCGCAAGATTGTTCACATCACATGTACTCTCGTAACCTCTTAATATGCTCGGATTCTACAAAAGGAACTCTTACCACTCCTTACAAGTGATCAATATATCAGCAGGATGGTGCTCCATGTCATACCTCAAAAGAAATAAAAAATTTCCTCCTAAATAATGAGGTTGCTATCCTTGCTGACTGGCCTGGCCAATCTCAATACCTTAAAATTATCGAGAATATGTGGAAAGAGGTCAAATATCGAATTGGACAGCATACTCTTCACACTGAAGACGAGCTGTAGAGCGTAATAAAGAAACAATTTTATTTAATGACCTTTTGCTTCAATCCCTGATCGCCTTGAAGCTGTTATTCGCTCAAAGGGACACCCTACAAAACATTAGAAAAGACAATTTTGTTGATAATTGCTTGTATTGCGTCAATAATTAATTTATGTATCTTTTTCGAATTTCATTTTTACGGATTTGCTCAGTTGTTAAAATTTTTTTAGGTGAGGAATATATTTTTCCAATACAAGTTTTCTAATTTTGATTAAACGTTAATAGCTAATTGTTATTCTACATATTTTATGATATTAGACATACACATTTTCCTTTCTTAATCTTAGGCACACTCTATGCAATGAATGTTCATTATTTATTCAAAATAACAAGGTGGTCGAATACATATTTCCAGTACTCTGTCTTTGTTAATAATTACAATGTAGACTGAAAATTTTACTATACGAACAAACTTCGAGTGAAATACTTCATCAGCCACATTAACGAAATTCTTGAAAATGAAGAGCTTAACATATTCTACGTAAATATCGTGATGAATNATTCTAATTTCATCCTAATTGCTGAGATTATGACATAAATTCAACAACAGCCTCAAAGTGAACTGATTTCTGCTTACTTAGGACACTAGCGAATACATCTCTAAGATATATTATTTTATCTTAGCCTCATCACTACGCTTAGAGAATTTGGTCTTAGAGTAGAGAAAGGATGTTTTGAGTTAATCTAACGGTCTAGCTTGATTAGAAAGGTGGTAGCATTATATTTTTCGTAGGAACTAATTACTCATATAGTGGCCATTTTTGAGATATAGCAAAGAGTTTGCCAGTTCATCTCATATCACTGGGTAAACCACTGTTTCAGTGACCAAATGTAGATTATGCAGAGCTATCGACGGCCCTACAACCATACAAGAATGCCCTGAGATGCTGAAAAATAATTCTAAACAAAAGCCTTCAAAATTAAACATCAGCAAAAGCAAGCAATGCTGTGAGCGAGCAGGCATTTTCATGCAAGAACTAAATGCCACATACAGGAACAAAGCCAATCTGTCATTGCACTTCATTCTTTAGGGCCCTATGTCCTTTTCATTGTTGTGAACTAGTAACAGTTATGTAACTTTTCTTCGTCTTGTATTTATTTTTCAAACCAGCGTCCTACTTTTTGCAAATTCTCAAAATGTGACCGAATTTAAAAAATTCGAAGTTTGTTGAGGGTGAAATTTTTTTATCAAATACAAAAGATAATTAGGTTTTCATGGCTGAAAGCATTAGTTCATCAGAATATCATGCACAGATCATATTACTGCAAAAATTGTATATGTATATGTATGTATATGTATTTATATATATATACATATATACATATATGTTGAAAAAGTTAACTCATATTTAATTAAAAATATCTTTACTCATATTTACCGTAAAAACATTTGACAAAATATAATGTAAGAGTGCCACCTGCCTGCATTTATATCTTTAAGTGTATGACAATCGGGATATGTTAAATTATATGTCCAATACGATTGATCCCGTTCAAATAGGCATGAAGTGTTGAGAAGAGACACCCGTGTAACTGAAAAAAATTATTGACCTTAAAATAAATTATTTTTTACCATTTGAACCAATAAATGAGGGTCCAAACTTTATCATCATACCATCTGGCGCACAAATAAGCTCTTTATCAAGTGGTTTGCTTTTCACTAATGTAAGTGTATTTGGAAGCAATCCTAAATGATTCAATAATGCGAATTTTAATTATATATCTAGCTATATTATTTGTAGTTTACGAATGAACATATATATATATATATATATATATATAAATCAGAATTTAATAGGGTAAAGTTTGACCAGTTTAGAAGTCAATTTCTAAATTTTGATTGAATTTTGAAGTATTGTACAATGTTTTTAGAAAGCCGAATTTGGCAAACAATTATGAATATATCAATTTATCCATTACAATGCATCCTAATGTTTGTTGATATTAATTTATTTATAATGCGAGTTTCGATCGATTACATTTATCGTTGTAGACAATTTAAGAAATTGATCTGGACAGTTACACATCGAGTTTGTCGTTGGGTATTGGCTTGTATTAAATAAATCCAAAAATACATATAATTTCCATTATAACTATTCATTCTCTACCCGGTAATCCGCGCTGACATGGCTTGCATTGGGAAATCTGACTGGGGGGCTCGGCTGACCCGGTAGAGTTTTAAGCCACTTGCCGGTGCCCCCGGCGTGTGCTTCTGCGTGTTTCACTATTTAACTGATAAGAAAACTATTGTTAAATAAAGTTTTTTACATTAAATTCAATAATTAGATAGAAAAATGACTGATTTGTCACTTGTTTGTACGTGTTGATAAAAATTTCCTCTAAATACGATAAATCTAAAATTGCGTCATGTAAAAATACTGAAATTGAATTTTTAAGGTTATTTTACTACGCTTACCAATGTTGTCTGCATTTTGATTATTGTAGTTTCCAATTATATCTGAGAGCAGGGAGACAAAATCGTTGCTATTTGCCATTCCTTGGATTAATCTAACCATAATAGAAGCCTTAATGTTGTCAGATTCTGGATAAAAACCTTGAATTTCTATGGAATCTATTTGTTCAGAAATATTCCCAAATTTGAAAATAGCATCCATCTAAAAATACTTAGTTAGTACATTGAGAAAAGAAAGCGCAAAGATCTTCAATTGCTTCGTCTCTAGGCAGAACTTTTCCACCCAGGTTAAAATTGACGAAAATCCCACAATGATAAAATTTCATAAATTTTTTAGTACTTATTGTTTGTATTATATTAATATTAGCAGTAAAAAAATTTAATTTGAAATTTCAATAGATTTAGCTATATTTAGCTATTTTAGTAATAGATTGCCAATTATTTAAATTTCTATAATCAATTATTAATCAATTAAAAAAATACCTCTACTCTTTTAATGCACATGTACCTTCAATCATGAAATTTATTCCTTAGTGGATGAAATGTTTGTTTCTCAATTGATGCAGGTAAATTTTGGCCTCATATTGTAACAAATTTTTTGAATTTTTGTTGGACTCTACTTTCTATATTAATAATTGATATTCTACTTATTTATTTCTACAACCCCAATTACGTAAATTTGAATTTACATAGCAAAATAATAATAATAATAATAATAATAATAATAATAATAATAATAATAATAATAAAACACAAAATAATGAATACAACAGCTGAAGAAAACTACGTTGAGAGTGACCATTGTCTTAGATTATTACTCGAACAGTTCAACAAGTCATAAGACGTGATGTTTTCCATTCAACATAATCGGCAAGAGCAGGTGGTGTCCGGGAAGCGTGGAAATCTGGTATTTCGCATATTAGATGGTGGAATCCGTGAAGAGCGTAACGATTACAAGCGTTTCCAGCTATCTTAACAAAAAACTGGGGTTGTGAAGAACTCCTCTGGACCTTCTCACTTTCGAGGTGAGATATTAATCATGTAGGCTCGCGAATTCTTCTGTTCTTGGTAAGATGAATATTTGGCGTATTTCATCTGGAGATTGTTATCAATGTTTGAGAAAACTCCTATGTATGTTGTGATAATGCAACAGTTTATATATGAGCTTGCTTCAATTGAAATAGTCGAAAGCCTTGCGGAAATTTACAAAGAGTGCGTATAATGGTACAAGATTAGAAGGGAACCTTCCTAAAATATTGGCTCGGAGCACTGTGACTGCGAGCGACCGTTGCTCTTTCCTTACGAAATCCATATTGCTCATCTGGTAGACGAATTCTTGATAATAGTCGATTTACAATTAATTTTGTGAGACATTTTAGCAGATCACATTATAGCGCGAATCCCCTTTAGATGTTGGCATCTTGACGACTCTTATAGAAAAATTTTATGATAACTTTTCTCCATTGCTTCATGAGATGTCACATTATAAATATTTCATTGAAGAGCACGGTCCAGAAATTTATCAGAGGTGGTAGTGATAGCTGGTATATTCTGCAGTTAGCTTGTCGATGCCAGCTGCTTTATTTGCTTTGGTTGATCTATACGTGCACTTACTTGCTCCAGAGAGATTGGGATATCTAGTTCGCATGGTGGTATCTGGGCTGTGATGGTTTGTGTATAAATATTTGAAGTGAGGGTGTGAGTGCATAGCGTTCGAATTGTTTCTTGAGTTGGTCGATGGGAATCTGACGCTTTGACATCCCGTTATAGCTTGAATTGAGATTCTATGGAGGTGTTTTCTGCATTGCGAATATGCATCTCTTCTTGATTAGCACAATATTTCATTTTCATCTGAATGATAAGTTTTCTGTATAGTATTCTTAAAATACCTAGTTCCTTAGATTTTCTCATTACTAAAACATATCTGACTAAATTGAACATATATCGTCATTCCTTGAACAAACCATTTCTGGCGTCTTGTTACACTTTCAGGTTGTTTAAAAATACTTGGTTCAGATTATTAGAATTATTTTGATTGAAAGGATTTTGAAATTTGCAACTGTACGAAATTCACTGTTGATGGTTCTTTCACACCTATAATTGGGTTCTATTGAATGGTAGTTTCTATTGCTGGATTAAACACTGTAAATTTTCCATTTGCAGATCATTTGGACGTGCTTCCGCATTAGTGCAGCTGGGGAACTATTGAAATATTTCTTATTTTGGTGAAGATTCAGATCAGGGTGGCAAACGAGTCGACCAAACCCGACCCACGCGTTGTGTAAAATAAATACCGAGTAGCGTGTGGGTCACACTTGCTCGGGTCGAGTTGAGTCATGGGTTGAAAGTTTGAAAATTGTAGTCAGACAAATTCATTGCTTGAAATATTTCCATGAAATAGTGGAAAACTAACTATGCATTTCCAGTTAGCATGCAGTATACTATGCTATATAGAACCTAGGCTAAGATTAATGTTAATATAATGTATTCGACTTTTTTATATTTATTTTTTTAATTGTTTCATCTAAAATTTTGTTAAACATTTTCAAATATAACTTGGGTCAAAAGTTGACTGTCTGGCGCATGGTTCGGGTCACAAGTCAATTGCCTATGGGCACTGGGTCAAAATATTTGACCCGTTTGCCACTCTGATTCAGATATGGTTTTTCAAGCAGAATAAATTAGTTCTGAACAGAAAGATCGTGATTGTGAATGAGTAATAAACTACGAACCTCCTTAGTCAGTATAGTAGAAAGATCAATGAATGAGGGTGATTCCCTCAGAATGAGATCATCAGTCCACTCATATTCTGTGAATTGAATTTCAAACTGTAAAGAAGTTGGGGGATCTAAAATTAATTGCGAAACTAATGGAAATAATACTATCAGATCTAATATATTATACTAACAGTCAAGCTCTGAAGCCGTTTGTTTATATTATACACTTAGCATATAATGAAGTATAATTTTTTATCATATTGTATGTGGTCTATTTATTAGAAATCAAATTTATATATTGTGCTGAAAAATTGAAAGATTTTAGAAATATATATATATATATATACATATATATATATATATATATATATATTTATATATATAATTTGATATTGTGATGCTAGTACATATAGTTTCTGACACAGTAGATTGGCTCATTATATCCCAGGTATATTCCTGATGCTAAATTCAATGTATGCATTAATAATAAATAAACCTTTTGTATATTTAAACTGCATATAGACAATTAACTTCAGGCTGACCTAAGTTTAAAAATGAAATAATAATGCTTCAAAAATTTGTAACGCTTTACTAGCATCAGACCAATACTACAATGGCCCACTTGGGAACATTGGAATCTAATGGGTTAGAAAATCATGATGTGTCAATGAAAAAGAAATACTGTACAATTTTTCTTAGAATTTCCAGCTGTTTCTTGGCATGGCCAATTTTAACACAAAATCTCTAAGGACAAGACATTCACACAAAAAATACTAAAATGAACTCTATACAACACAATCATAGCGATGCTATTTAAGATTTTAGCTTAGTGAAATATATTGAATGATACTAAATGATTTAAGTTTGATAAAACTAATGCGAAACTAAATATGAAGAAGTTGATAAATATAGGTAGAGTGAGAATGTTCTTGCATATAATTCTTACCTTGCATGATAGATGTTGTATTAGACGCCATTTCAAACGATTTTCGACTTTCTGACTCATTAAAAGAAACTGTGGGATTCTGTTGCTTGGAATATTCTGAGAAATTTAAAGAATTATTTGGTGAAATTGTAACAGAATCGTTGTATTTGGTTGAATTGTATGCGGGAGTACTTCTTGAGATGTTTAGAGAGTTATTTAAGGAAACTGTAACAGAATCATTAGAATTGGATGAATTGTAAATTGGAGAATTTGTTGAGAAGTGTAAAGAGTTATTAGCTGTAATAGTAACAGAATCATTATAATGAGTTGAATTGTCGGGTGAAGAGCTGCTTGAAATGTTCAATGAAATGACAGTTGTTGCTACCATTGAATCACTAGAATTAATGAGAACAGAACTATTTGCAAAGGATGTTGTTGTATTATTCTGTGAGGAGGTAATGTTATCTAAATTGAAGAATGAAACATGCATGCATAGCAAACTAGAAATATTCATGCAGCCTATATATATATATATATATATATATATATANGAACATATAGTTGCAGCTGCCCTGCTGGATTTCAAGGTTGTATTCATACCTTACGCTTAAGTTATACCAAAAAAAATTTTTTGAATTAGCATGAGATATGATTTAAGAATATACTTATTTCATATATATATATATATATATATATATATATAATAAAGTTCACATAATTTTAACGGCAACTTCTTGTAAGATTCTATAATGACTTAAATTTTGAGAAAATTTTACAGCTTTACCTAAGCAAGTATTATTTTCATGAGAATATGTGTATCCTTGACTGCAATTACAAATCCATCCGCCAGGAATGTTTTCACAAACATTTGCAGCACTTCCGCATGGGCTAGTATTGCATTCATTTATATCATCACAGTAGCCTCCTTGATTCTGATATCTAAAAGATATGATAACTAAAGTCTAGGGTCACGATTACACACCCTTCCTTACACGTGCATGTGTACGACCCCAACGTATTATTGCAGTAACCTTCTCTACAAATTCCAACTGATTCCTAAAACAAGAAATCATTGATTCCCAATTATTTCTAAGTGCATACTTTTTATAAAGAATATGGAAACTGAAATATATTTAAATCTACACAGAAATCTAAACATGGAAATCGTCAATTTCCGATTTCTGAGAGAAATATGTTCGAGGAACTAGCTTGACTAAAAAATCCACGATAGAAATTTGAATGCAATGATCGTTCAACAAGTTTTGCCTCTTGGATTACCACCCGCATAAAATCAAATGTGTCTACCAGCACCCCACTGACAACATTCATTGGTGTCGTAGGTCTAGTGAATTTTGGTATTTAAAATACATTTTGAAAATTCATTCAATTTGGATAATAAGATGTGGTGATTTAAAAAATATTGTAAGAATTGTAACCATTTCTGCTTGTTATTAGATGCAACCTGCAACTTGATATAATTGTTTTAATCCTAAGCAGCCAGAAGTCTTTTTAAGAAGAAAACCCATTTTTCCTATTATTCCGGCTGAAGAAAAGATTAAATAATTTTAATTGAAAATTCCAAATTTTTAAAAAGCTCTTAAATTCATGTAATTATAAAGCTTCGAGCGCTTGGAAGCAACAAAGAAATTCGACTGTTTCTTGAAACGGGAAAGATCTTCCAAATCAATTGAGGCGTTGCAAGCGCAATGTCAGTTGGGGCAGTACGAGGTCACAGTTTAAAAGCGAAAATGAAAGAGGAACAACTCCTCTATTTGATGATGTTTTCAGATTTTGAACATGTTTTTGAGATATAAAGCATTTAAAATTTTTTCAAAAAATCATAAAAATTTCAAAAATTCCAGGATTGCTTAAAGCTAAGCTAACTTATTTTACATTTTTCAAGAAATATATTTCCGGCTAATATATTTTTAGTATATTTTGTTGTTTTACAATATTTAGAATATCGCTTTATTATAAAATAATAATTCTATCAAATAATGCTATTGACTTCATTACAAGCATTTCAAACTTTATAAATGATATGTGCAAATTTTGGCTGCTTAATTAATTAGAACATTTTGTTAAATTAAGATGTTTTTGTAATATAATTTTTCGAGATTCTTTCTTGGTTTTTTCATAGAATTATTTAGGACAAATGTCAAAGAACTATCTTACACTGCATTCATCAATATCAACACACTCTTGTCCATTTTCTGAATAGTAACCATCATTGCATTGACATTGGAAAGAACCAAATGTGTTATTGCATGATATAGAGTTGTTTACGCAAACATCGCCAACGTTACATTCATTCAAGTCTACACAGATAATTGTTTGGGCTGAGGCTAAAAGTATGCTTAACAACTTTTGGAATTAGTCTAGACAACAAATAAAAAATTTACATTAATAATTTTCATGCTTCATTGTAATAAAGTTTAGTATTCAAAATGTTATAATTCAAAGTTTAAAAGTGCTGAATTTGTAAACTTGAAGTTGCAGATAAGCATTTCTAAATCAGAAACAGTTGTCTCGGTCAATTCAGGTACATATTGTGACAATCGGGAGCAAAATATTCCCATTGATAGAAATTCGAAATTTTAACCCAACATGTTAATTATTGTTATTCCCTCTTTTAAGCCAATATATATTGTAGTATAGTTTCAATATTTTCAAATAAGACCAAGTTAAGCAAAATAAATAAGCTCTAGAAAAATCCCTGCATATGCTCACAATGAATTCGTGTCTATCATTTTCAACATGGTAGAAATAAAAATCAATTTTTGAGGACCGTCTAAATTAATCAAGATATATATATATGGTTTAATCAGTAATTACTGTTAAAACGTGAATATTCCGACAACCCCTATAATATTAACTATTTTTACTCGTTATAGCTGCCTCAGGAAAAAATCAAAAATTCAAAATTATATATATATATATATATATATATCTCATGCTAATTCAAAAATTTTTTTTGGTATA
>CABFPE010000294.1:459284-472621 GCA_900660155.1 Hofstenia miamia
TATATATATATATATATAAATTTTTATAAAGAATGTACATTCTTAAGTTCGAATAGTTTATTAGTCAAGTTAATTAGATTGTCATTAATAAATGTTTCATTCAAAATTAAACGTAAAATGTCCAACCTCAATTTTCAATATTAGTAAAATTAAATAAGTGAGCAAAAATTATGAACACTTCTAAATTTGAAAGCCAAACACCCGTTCATTAAATAGTTTAAATTGATTTCCATATTTGATGCAAAACTAGGCTTATTTATTGCCAAGCACTTTACAGGGATTATAAAATATAATAAATGTCAGCGGATATATTAATAGAAAGTATGGCATAAACATACCTCATTTCAAGTTTATCAATAGCAATAATTGCTAGTGTAACAGGTGCATCTGTAGTTTGGTTGATACTATTCGTTACAAAAGATTCATTTCGATTTATTTTAAACATTTCCACTAACATGGTTGTCTGATCTTCGATGATACCATTCTCACCAACGTCATGATTCTTAAATTCTTAAAATTTTTATTAATATAAAACATTAAGATCATTACATATACAATGCTTTGGAATATTAAATTAATATGATTTGTTTTTCAGGGAACTGAATATTGTAATATACACACTGTGTGTAAATCTGAGATTCATATCATATTTACATGTTGATGAAATAATTTCGTTGTAGATGTCTTCTTTTTCTGGAAGAAAACACGTTCAAATAAGCCCTTTCCAATTGGCAATATTTTTATTGAAAAGTTACATTTAATAATAAAATTAGATTACTTTTATATTAAATTAATAAATTTTGGTAAGAATATTCTCGAAAATATAATATAACAAATAAGTTTCTTTCTCTGCTTGTTATCAAATTGGAGACATTAATTTTTTTAAAATGTCTTTGTTTTAAATTTCAGTAAAATGTGCAATTTGGGAATAGTAAATAAAGATTTACATAAATGTAAATCTGAAACTATTCATGGAATTTATATCCATTTATATTTTAAGAAATGCCCCATTTTCAAGGAGATATTTAAGATACAATTGTCTCCATATAAATGTATTGTTAAATCTGCAGTATATAATTGTAAAGTTCACAAATGAATAGTCACATTCAGCTCAATTAAGTACTTATTTTCTTTGATTGTAGTGAAATTAATTTTCAATGTATTTAGCAATTCCTAAAATGATGCATTAACAGTGCAATCTATAATAACGATATGTTAATGTCATTCTGCAAACATCAGAGTTGGCCATGAGCCAAGCAGGACAGGATAGGACCGGACAGGGGAGGGCAGGCCAGAGTCGTGTTTGAACTGAGGCACAGGAACAAATTTGGTTAACTTTTAGGAAGCTAATAGGGAAATCACTTTGTTAGCGATAGGCGCTGAACCAAATTAAAAGTTGGGACTTGCCTAAAATTATCACACTAAGTTAAAAAGTAGTATTTATTATTAGTATTGACCATATTTAATTAAATTAAAAGATTTGCAAAAAGATTAAATAACATAAGAAATAAAGTCCATCAAAACAAAAAACACAAAACTTTTAATAGTAGAAAATTGAGTGATTGGATTAAAAATAGTTTCCCAATAATATTATCAAATTTAAAATAATCATGAAAACTGAATTGTCATATAGGTTTGATTTTAATGTCTTAGTTTTAAATAGAAATTTAAAACCCAGTTGTAGAATTTCCATGAATATTTAAATATTCTATACTGTGCCAATTACAAACGTTTTTTGCAGAATCTATTACATGTGTATGCATAAAATTATTTTCAAAACGAAAATGTTTCCCTCAAGCTTAAGTTTTTGCGATGGATCCAAATAGCAAAACCATTTTTTTTGTTTATTTGCATATTTTTGTCTACAATTAAATTCACGTTTTTTATTTTTATAGTTGAAGAATTTGAAAATTTTCTAAGATGATGGATGACAAAAACATGAGATATTTCAACTAACAGTTTTGCCAAATGTAATCAAGAATCATTTTTTTATTGACTTGCGGTAATAACGACGTTCTAAATCTTTAAAAATTTGACGAAGACGTTCGCCATATTGGTCAGAAACATGACCTGTTTTTCAATTAGTTCTGGTAAATGGAAATCAAGATAGTGCATTTTGGGACTGTAGTTAATATTTAACAGTCTGAAACAAGAAATCATTTCGTCAACGTAATGTCTTTTCATTACAATAGAAACATCAGCTGGAATCAATACAAAACAAACTTGGAAACATTTAATGCTGCACAAATAAACTATTCTTCTTCTGTACTCAAGGCAAATGAAAATGAAGAAATTGAATTATTTTGTCCATTTGCAGCCTGGAAGTATAGCTGATCTAATTTTAGCAAACTAAATTTTTGGAAAAACGCTTGAATTAGACAGAGTTGATTCATTTTTTAAGCACTTCATGAACTCATTAAATATACCCAATTTGAGATGCAAAGTTGGTAAAAACAATTCTGCTGATGTCTATTAATGGAATATTTACCAACGAGAATTGACAAACTTCAAATAAACTTCGATTTTAGTTTGCATAATAAAGTAATTGCAAATTTTTACTGTTATGTGAATTGGGCATTGTTGATATACTTCTCTCAAACCCAATATGTGATTATATACACAAAATGGAATGGTATATATTTTATAGAAAATAGAATATCAGACAAAAAATGAGACTGAAAATCCTTGAATTATCTCAGCAACGGAAACTTTTAACTACATTTACTAAAGGTCAATTTGTTTTTCTCTGCTAAGGATAACTTGCTAGTCTTTGTGGCATTGACATGACCAAATTGGACCTCCTTTCTGATGTCAACACCTGTTGACTTTCCATTACATACTGCTTCAAATCTTCCAAATATTTAAGAGCTTTTTCTCCACGAGTCTTTGAGAACGCACCAGACATCTTCAATGGGTTAAAGTTCTGCTGAGTTTGGGAGCCATTGCAAAACTTGGACCGTATTGTCCTGCATCCAGTTTTTCGTAAAGCATCAACATAAGTGATGAACTCTTGTAGCATTTGGCCATATTTTGGACAATTGAAGTTTCCAGGGCCATCCACGATTTGGAGATAGCAACACTTCAACGAAAGTGCTCCCCAACCCATCAGTTTCTTAGGAAATTTTGGAACCAAACTTTTACCTTATTTCGGTGCATTTGAAAAATGCTCTCGTCTGTAATCCAGACATCGTGAAAATCACAATCTTTCCAGTTATTGGCAAAAATCAGTCTTTTTGATTCGTGGATTTCAGTGATTCTCAGGGTTTTTTTGGCGTTTTCTTTGATATGTTGCTTCTCTTCAATGATCGTCTTGTGACTTTCAGGCCATTTTCTGTCTGAAGCCTGTTTGCAATTTTCTTTGCAGATATGAAAGGATTTCGAAGGGGGATTGATAAAACTTTTCTGGCTAAGTTTCTCTTAATTTTTCGTCATATTCGCCATTTTGAATCTTCTTTAATTCCCGATAGTAGGTAGCTCTAGATAATTGTGAGATATTGTTGCACGTTGACATAGCGAACTAGCGAGGTCTATGTTTAGAAACAGGTGTTCACGTTTCTGTTGTTAAAATACCCGCCAAAATTGCAAGTCATAAATGAAAACACACAGTTCTGATTTAATGCTTAGAATGCTTATTTAGCGTGCTGCAATTTTTGTCTAATAAACTTTGCTCAAAAACAGTTTTGCCGGAGAATAAAAGCAAAACTGTCAGAATCTCATTTTTTTGCCCGATACTATAGGTTTGGAACAAATGTTGACTACTTACTCAATAAACAATAAAACGTTTTATATCCGCTTTAATGGATAACACGTCGTAAGACGTCTTAAGGTACGTCTTCTAAAAGCCTTATAAAACACCATTTCTAAATGTTGTTGAATGCCATCTAGTGTCCACCAAATGATGTTCTAAAACGTCTTCTAGACCTCTTCTAAACTTCTTCTAAACATCTTCTAAACGTCTTCTAACCATTTTTAAACGTCTTAAAGACGTCTTCTACGCCTGACATCGATGCGATTTCTAAACGTCTTCTAAACAATTTTAACACGTGTTATAAAACGTCTTCTAAACGTTTTGTTTATTAGGTAGATCATCATGAGCACAATGTTCTGCTTTACTGTAACTTACTTGGACGGAAATAATTTGCAAAAAATTTAAATATTTGCACACATTTGTTTAGTTTGAATTGATATTTATATTTTTCAGTATTGAAATCTTTACTCAATGCACTGATCAATAAAAGGAAAATACTAAATTTATTATTTAAGTACCAGAGATCTTGTCTTGGTTATATCACACTTGCCTCTACCATGGACTTCTGCGATAATGAACACATGGACACGACACGATGAAAATTCAGAAATATATTTACACCGTTTGGGCTAGTCAATAAGTTATTGCAGGAATCAGTTGCACGCGTATTAAGCTATTTCCATTTTAAATATTTTCTGCTGTTGCTTATTTCATCGCGAAATTAATTAGAGAACACGAATTTAGTTAAATTAATAAATTGCGTACCTTATTGCAAATCTAATTACATCAGTAAATCTCAACACAAAGAAGAGATTTCCGCAAGATGATGCATTAAAGCAGAAATCTAGCTATACAGCTACACCAGGATGTGATTTCTTGCCAAGTAAATGGACTGTAGTATGTACTCTACATTTTCAACACTCCAATTTTACTCATATTATGCAATAAAAGAAAAAGAAATTCAGAGGAATTAATTTCAAATGTTCCCCATTATCAGAGCAAATTTCTTCCTGCAAAACAGATTAAACATCATTCTCCAGTCAATGAAATTACGAAAATTAATGAATTTCTAAGTTTATTTAAATTTCTAGCCAGTGAATGTAAATATCGTGAATGTCTAATTTCTTTCAAAGTGTTTTCGGGATTTTAATGCATGAGATAAAGAACATATTTCAGATGTTTTCAATATTTTTTATCGTGAAGGATTATGTAAACCTAGTGACTATACACTTTCTGTGGTAATCTTTGCACTTTAAAGAAGTCAATTTGTCGTTTTAAAAGAATCAAACCATTAACTCTGTTGTTTTGTTCAAACTCTAAGAAATTTATTTCCAAACTCAATGTAAATTGCTAGATTCAAAATTGGTCATGAAATAAAAAACCTTCGGTTAAACAAATTGATAAATTATTTTGACAAAAAATTTGTAAATGATATTATCAACTGCAAGCTCATCATGTACATCTAGAGCATATAGAATTTTAAAAATTTCGCCCTAGCGGTTTTCACAGTAATTTTTACCAGAAATTGGGAATTTACAATATTAAAACATTTCATTTAGTAATGTGGTATGCGAATGTCAGTGAGCAATTTAATCAGATGTTTAAAATACAATATATTGTTAATACGATGCATATACTAACAGTAATCCTTTCATAGTTTGAAAATATTTGGTGTTAAGAACATTGTTTTACTACAAATAGAAGATACTTTCTAGTTTAAATACCAACTGGTCTATATAATCACAATCAATCGTAATTTAGCCTTGGTAAGCAATATCTTTGCAGCACATTGGCGCAAAAACCAAATTAGTCACACTGTAGAGCATTTTCGCCCATATGCGAGATTTATGGTAATATAATGAGAGCAGTGTGTAATTAGTTCCATCAGAACTTATTGATTTTATCTATCGTCCCTCTGTATAAAAAATAGTCAGTGACAAATTGAAATCAATGTTTCTTGCATTAATTACTTTGCACAACCAGTCTAATAGATGAGATGAATGGCATCCTAATTGCCTACAAAGCGCACAATTTATGGTAAGTATTTTTCATGAAACTTTAAAACTAAGCAATAAAAAAAATACTCGTAATATATATATATATATAGGCAATATTTAAAAAATACATATAGTTAAAAATATTGATCTTTTCATTTATTTAAAGTAATTATGTTCCAATCTGGTGCTATGAGTATTGAAGTTTTAATTATGATTCTCTTGTGTTGGAGTAATCAATATAGTGCATTATTATTATTATTTAGGAAATAGGTGGGGAATAGAGTGCCTTCAAATATTGTAAATTCAAAAATTACAGAAGCATTATATTAATTGGCATCTGCATTTCATGATTTTCAATGTTATCTAACTATAAATGCCTGATTACAATTTCAGGGGCAAATTTTATTACTCAATCAAGAAAAATCGTTGGGTGCATAACAAGCTAGGCAAAATTAGCCGCGTATTTCCATTTTTTTCTTTATGCGTAGAGATTGAAATAGTCACAAATTTGGCTGACAGTTATTGACTTTAACGTAGTTTTGATAAGATTCAATAGCTCTGCGAAATTCAAAAACCTGAATATTTAGCGGGACACCTGCCCTGTGACCAGATATCAGGTATGGTAATACTGCCTAATGATATAAATTCTTTGATAATTTGTGTATTTACTTCAGCATCTTTGCAAAAAAGTATTTTTTCACTCAATGCGTCTGAATTAACGATATACTCTTTGCAAAGGAAAGATGCAGCTTTTCTTCCATCCTCGAAGTCTTGACAATATTTTCCTGCTCTCGTCTTTGTGATTCAAACAAATTTTGAAATCTTAGAAGATCATCCATTAGCATCTGTCGATCAAGTGATGGTAAAACCTTTTTTTCATACAGAAAATTTGTGAAATGCTCTCGTACTGTTTTTATGTACATTCTACAAGAACCCACACCTAGTTTATTTATAACATTTCTAAATTCCTGATGAACTATAATATGATTCTCACTTTTTGAAAAAAACCTTCATTATCAGAATCTGCCAAATCTTCAATAACTTTTGATTAACACAGGTATATCAAAAAAATATTTTTTTTCGCAATTTCTTCAAATTTTCAGAAGTTAATTAGAATACAAAAAAATTGTCCCACGCATAATTTAAAGGATTTCTATCGTCTACTTTAGAAGATACAAGAAATTTAATTAAATGATAACTACTAGTTACAAATTTAAACTATTTTTGAGTTTGAATAAGCAGAAATTTTTAAAGAATCTAATCATTATTAACCACCGGACTAACTCATTTTGAAGACCAAATATAATCACACAGCATCTCTTTTGTCCAAGATGCATCAAAGCGCTGCTCAAAACTTATAATTTGTTGATTCATTCTTTCACCATGCTCTTCGGAAAAAGCACCAATATATTTCGAAAATTGTTCTTGATGCTTAAACAGCAAATGCACCTTTATTGTCATTCGCTGCACATCAAGATTTTTATAAGAATGTATCAAATGATTTATTCTTTCTTTCTTTCCAGTCAAAACAGACATTTTGACCAAAACAACAGAGCGGAATGAATCCTAAGCATCTTGCTGTAGTGGATCCATGGGAAGGCGAAATTGATTATCATTAAAGACACTTCTGATTTCTAGTACATTGAAAACACCGTTCTCTAGTTTTGCATTGCTTTTTGGAAATTTTCTTTGCAAATATGAGAAGCATGTATTTATCTTATCCAAATTCTTAACAAGGACTTGAAATAGACCGTGTTTTAAATGCAGCACAGGAAATGCTATTTTCAATAGGAATTAACGGTACGCTATTGAATTCATGATAGTTCGGCAATATATGGTCTGGTTGAAAATCATTTTGGCAATTACGTGAAACAAAGAGACAAAAGAAACATGGATATTTGGCATATCCTCCCTTTAAGCCAGTTAGAAAATTGAGCATTTTCAAATCACAAATTACCGGCCATTGATGGACTTGATTATTTTTCAACTGATGACCTTTCTTTTTTTATATGAACCCTACAAATTGGAATGCAAGGATATTGGTTGTTTTTTGCAATGATGATTAATTTAAAAATGATTAAGTTTGAATAAGAAAAAAAACACCATTTTTAGAGGAATAAACGATTCCCAAATATTCCATAACCTTATGTATATTGCTAGCAAACGCATAATTTTCTTTGGTTGAGAAGAAGGGAGTTAAGGCTGAATGACGCAGTCGAATTTTTTGATGTTACTCTTTTCAGGCTTTCTTTCATTACAGAGTGAGTTCTTAACATCTTAAGACATTTCTTTAACATGATCTTGCTTAATTTTAGTTCTATATAGAAATTATTAAAAAAATCTTCATTCCAATCAAAAAAGTTTTGATCAGCCTCCATTTGCCATAAAACATCAGCAGAATTGTCAAAAATAATATCATCAGTAGAGCTGTCTGATTTTGAAGGATTTTCCTGATCGGCTGACTATTCAAACAATCAACTTTTAGACTTTTGCAATTGGTACAGTCGAAATGATTGACATTTTTATTGAAAGGCGTTTTGGCAATTGAGCTGTGACTAGCGCATTCTGTCCAAATAGCTGGTCGATTAAATTTGAAATAACTTCTAGATTTGTGATAAAAACTTCTTTGACAAGTATAAAAAATAAACGATTGGGAAAATTTTTTCAAACAATCTGTAGGTGAAGATTTAAAGAAATCCCAATACATTTTTTGAATTCTGCGAAAATTTTACCTTGGATAAACCGAGAATAAACAAAACAAAAAGAATCATGATTTGCTTTATAAACATGAAATAATAAATAACAGCATCTGTGCATTTGTATCTTATACTTTGTTGGCCTTTAGAACAAAGCACAAACTACATTACTTATAATGTGACCAGAGAATAGTAACGCCATGAGACACAGGAAAATAAAAACGTTTTCTGATGGTGACTGATATATGATTAAAATGATTATTTTTTGTTGTTGAAGATAAATTGTTCATTTATTAATGCCTACAACAAATGTTATAATTGCTTCCTTATTTAAATTTTTTGAATAATACATTAATTATTTTAATGTCAATATCTTTTTTTATAGATAATAAATTTTTAAAAAAACTTGGTAAAGAGCTTAGCTTGATGAGTAATACACAATGTTAAAATTTAAAGAATTTGCAAAATTTTGAGATACTAGTGTAATAATAGTAATAATGAATGACTTTATTTAGCCGCTGAAGGCAGACACTACAAAAAGACAAAAATAAGTCAAGTTTTACAGTAGCAAGAACAGTCACAGGAGATGAAATAGGAGCAGATGGAAGAGTAAGCAAAGCTGGAGAAGGACTCAACAAATAGGAAAGACATCAAAGATTTCTTGAGGCTCGGCTGTGGGGAAAAGAAATCAATGGCTGTTGGAGGGTTGAGAGTTAAGATGTAATTAGCAGCAGTACAAGCTGGATTGAAAAACGAGTTAAGGGTGCGATGCTTCTTGGAATGACAAATTGAGAAAGTGACAACATCATCAGAGCAAGTGGAGCAGGAATTAGATAACTTAATGAAATCAAAAGGACCAAGGCCCAATTTGCAAGTAAACAAGCGATTGAACAGGAGGAGGTCACAGGCATGGAAGTAGAGTTAAAACAGGAGAGTGGAGAATTTGAGAAGAGCGTCTTTGTATGGGAAGGAAGAGATCCATTTGAAAGCACGCTACCGGAAGTATTCCATAGAGTGAAACAAGGAATGAGAAGGCAGCCAACAAAGAGAAGAATGGCGCGATGAATGGACTTAAACAAAGAGAGTTTCACAGCAGCCATGGAATTAAAGTGAACATTGCGGAAGAGGGCAAAGAGTGAAAAATTAGCTTTGCAGAGACACAAGGACACATTACCAGACCAATTTAAATTAGCAGCAAGTTCAACTCCAAGATGAGTATGATAAGGAGAAAAGTTCCCAGGGAGAGGCAGATCAGAAGAGGGAGATATAGAAAAGTAAATACCACATGTCTTGGACTAAAATCAAAATGGTTAACGAAAGAACAAGTAGCCAAAGGCTCAAGATCAGAGGTAATATTGGAGGCACAACAACTACCAAAGTTGAAAATCGCAGTGTCATCGACGTACAGATGACAGGATGAGTTGAGGACAGATTGTGGGAGGTAGTGGATAGCAACAAGGAAGAAGAGAAGAGCAAACACAGAACTTGAGGAGCACCACTAGAGACAAGAGCAGGAGAAGAAATAGACGAGTTGATTTTGACACACTGATGACAATTTGACAGGTAAGACTAGAAGAGTTCTATGAAATCAGCATCAAAGCCAAATAAACTTAATTTATCAGGAGGAATAGAATGAGAGTCGATAAAAAGCTACAAAAAAGTCAAGAAAGATAATACAACGAGGATCATTATGATCAGAGTGGAAATAGCAGTTTTCAATCAAAGTGAACAACTTAGTGATTGTAGAATGACCCGGAAGATTACCAAGCTGAGAAGAGGAGATGAGGTGACGAATTTTAGCGAACAAAAGACAAGGTGCTCAAAGATGATTGGCAGCCAAGAAAGAATAGCTATTAGACAATAAGAAATGATTTGAGAGGAGGGAATCTGATTGGATTTTAACAGCAGAGATATTGAAGATGTTTTCCAACAAGGCGGAAAACGCTTAGATGAGCAAATGTAGGAGAAGAGATGCTTTAAGTGCGTGGGAAAAGTTGAGCAGGATTCATGAATGACAAAGGATGGGACGCCGTCAGGATGGTATGGACCAGACAACTTGACGACTTAAGCATGATGAAATATCATGGGCGTTGAAGATGATGTCACATAAGCGAATCTCTCGGGAAGTGAGAAGCGGACTAGGGCAAATAGATACAGGCTCAGAGAAATTCAATGTGAAATAGGCATTGAAGTGATCAGCTTTCTCCAGATCCAAGTGCGCAGAAAGATGGTTCCATTTCAAGCTAGGGAGGTCAGGTTTGGAATGAAGGGTACACAAGAAAGAATAAAAGACTTGAAGAGATCCAGATGAGAAGTTGGACAGTAGAGAGATTTTGTCAAGTTCCATGAAGTTGATGACGTCTACTGTGAGATGAGAGTAATGAAGAATCGGAAGGACCAGAACAGTGCTTGAAAGATTTGAGTTTATTCAAGAAGTGTACAGTAAGGGAGGAGAAAAAGAAAGGGAGAGAAATACGATTTTTACAATGAGGAACAAAGGATGAAATAAATTAATGAAGGAAAATGTACCCGTCACCAGCAGAAAATGAGTCATTAAAAATGGGGAATGAAGAAGAGAGAACAGCTGTACAAGCAAAGGGGGTAATAGAATTGACAGACAGGTTGAAGTGATCCGGGTGAGAGCACAAAACCAAGTCAAGGAGGGAGCAGCAGGAAGTAGGAGAAAATACAAGTTGTTCAAGAGAGTAGGAAACAAAAAGATCCAGTAGAGCGGATTCATAGGCGTCATTAGAGTCAAGTGCATTCCAGTAACCATTAGGAAGGTTGAAGTCACCACAGATGAGGATATGAGGAGGAGTGGGAAATCCAAGTTGACAAGAGAGAGGAAGAGAGAGAGAGATAGAGAAAGGGAGAGTGATAGACTAATCATGAAAGTACTCAAGCATGGACGAAAAATCATTAAGAGGGATATGAAAAGGACTGTTGGAAGGAGGTTTGTAAACACAGAGAAAAGAAACAATGTGATCACTGAGAACAACAGAAATCAAACAAAACAATGGCTTTTGCTTTGCCCACTGTATATACTTCATATTCTTGCAAGAACATAACATATTTCATATGAAGTGTTTCTTTTTCCATAATAAATTTTGATAATGATCAATGACTGCATTAAAATCAATAGGTGGAACTGATTGATATTCAACCTTTGCACATCCAATGTTTTTGGAAATAGATTCTGTGCCACTTAATACTTTTGATGGGCTCTTTGTATTTACTGTTAATTTGCTTTTAGTATCTTTGACATGAAGGGCATTCTTCTATCTGGCGGATAGATGTTTTGCTTTTTTTGCAGTTTCGTAGTGGTGAACAAAAAAACGTAATTTTCGCAATGCCTGCATTGCTGCAATATTTTTGTGACTTTTTTCTAAGTAAAACATAAAATTTTTAAAATTGGTTGTCACCTTGCAAAGTGTGCATGTTATTTGAGTTCCCAATAACTACAAGAAAGTTGCATATGTTTTCGTAGAGCAATTTTATTGAATGCTTATCAGCTTCAGTTTCCACATCTGAACAGCATACTGCACACGCTTTTCTTAGAAGACAGGATTGGCAAATATTGTGCAGGCATTTTTTCTCAATTAGCAAATTATCAAGAGGCACTCCAAGATGACATTTGTCACAGGTTTGCTTGTCAAGGGACAACTTTCTTTATTATAATTTCACATTAGCGGATTCCAAGTCTTGAGCAACTGAAACGGAGTCTAAATTCATATTCAAAAATGCGACAGAGTCTAATTCCATGTTCAAATCTTGAGCAATGGAAACCAAGTCCAATTTTGCAGTCAAGTCTTTTGTCACAGCTTCTAATTTAGTATTCACATTTCTGAAACAGGTTCTGATTCCATTGTTGAATCCAAGCTTGTATTCTTTTCTTCAATTAGTGTGCCGAAAATTAAAGACTTCCTAGTCTTCTTTGCTCTTTTTATAGATGG
Source organism: Hofstenia miamia (assembly GCA_900660155.1). Taxonomy (NCBI): domain Eukaryota; kingdom Metazoa; phylum Xenacoelomorpha; order Acoela; family Hofsteniidae; genus Hofstenia; species Hofstenia miamia. The sequence goes on from CABFPE010000294.1 coordinate 471,679, forward strand.
TGTATAATCCGTAACTTCAACATTTTGTTTCTCAGGAGTTTCTATTTTCTTTCTTTTGCATTCCCTGCAGTTCGGTCTTTTCAGAACCTGATTGCACATTGGTGTGACACAAACATTTTTTTGCAGTCACCACATGTGTTAGTTGTGGGCTTTAGACAATAAATGCAGCGCCTTCGTCCCTTTCATTTACAAGAATCTTGCTTTTTTTAGGCTCTTCACCAAAGTAATTTAGAAAATGCACCAGTTGACAAAAATTGTTGGCAACATTTTATATTGCAGATATGGCGGGCAGTGAAAATAAGAGAGGGTGACCACAAGACCAGATATCAGATGATGGCTGATCGCCATTTAGACTGTTAAAATATATTAGGTCAGGAAATATCGTGATGCATTCTCAAATATTATAGAACTTTTATGATAATCCATTTTGGGAGAGTAATGAATCAACAGGTTAAAGTCTACATCACTAGCTTTCATTACCACAAAAACAGAATAATGTTGTTTGTAATTATAGAAAAAATGCCTATCTTGATTCCTCTATAATGCCTAAAAGTGCTGCACTTTGTGCAATTCTCTAATAGGTTAGCAGTTTGAATGCTATCAAATATCTTACATGCGCGGCTGAGCTTGAATGCTTTCTGTAGGTTGTATAGACATTTGGAAATAACAAATTCGCCAAGAGGTTTATGAAACTCATCCACGGGTTCATCAGTTAAATATTGATGAATATCTAGCGTTGCTAATTCCAATATGATCTCCAATCGATAATTTTGCAAGTTGGTTTTAAATTTTTTTTCGCATTCAAGTGCTAAACAGTTTTGTCATCGTACATTACCAGGCAGTCATCCCGAGAATTTCATAGGAGATGAATTGTTTGACTAAACACAATGTTAATGTGCATTAAGTTAACAATAATTAGTCATGCATATATATATATATATAT
>CABFPE010000294.1:483059-495556 GCA_900660155.1 Hofstenia miamia
AATCTTCATAGACTATATCGTCTGCATCAAGTGTTGTATTGCTATTTTCATAAATTTCCTCAGAACATAACTGATATCTAATGTTGTTGTGTTTTTGAGAAATAAAAAAATATGTGGCCAAGGTAATGGAGACACTGTAAAACCAAACAAACACAAATTTTGCATTCCAAAAGCCGAATCCAACTTGACTTAAGAGTTCATTGATATCATATTCCAGCATGCTAGAGGTTGAATATTATAAATTAGAAGCGAGGGAAACTTCATTTGATATTTTATTAACACGCAAATGAGCTAATTAAGAATAAAGGACTATTGCACTTTGCCAATCACTTCACTCTACCAGTTCTTAGGAAAGCATTTGCTTATATAAAGAGGGATAGTAGTTCAGAAGTTAGCTTTTGCGAGTTATCAGATTTTGAAAAGCATGATTCTCTGGTTGAGAGAATTGTAAGGATATAAGTGTTAAGATAATAATTTCATTTGCAGTTTAGTTCAAAGACATGAAAAATTTTGAAAAGTATTAAAGAGAAAATGGAAATTCGATATTGGTCGCTCAAGTCAGGAAATACAGTAGACCTTATTTCCAAAACATTTGTAAAATCAATTATGGACAACAATGATTCATATTGCAAGTTGTAAAGATCTGTTCTGCAGTGAAAATTTTGTAGGCCTCCTGGTTAGTTCATTACTAGTAATATAAATTCATTTGAATGAATTGTTTTTAAAGCTGCGAAATTACTGTGAATTGTGGATACCCTAATTTAATAATGATACACAAAAATATATTAACATAACTTTCCTAATCAAGTTTCAAAGAATGTAAAATATAATACAATATTATTTATTTTTGCATAGCTCAGTTATAATTCTATATTAATGAGAAGCTCACTAGAGTATATTTGACAGAAAATTTACATTCTAAGTATTTCCAATTTCATTTCTCCGTGTTTGGGTTCGAGAAAAACCTAATAGACTAATAGAATCTAGTCAATCATTGTGAGCATGACAAACTACTAAATAATTGAGCCTTGAGTCTTCATTGTGCCCATCAACCAAGTTTTTAATCTCCGAAGTGTACTAAAAGTGCATTCATTATCACAAGATGTTGCAGGACATACCAACAAAAAACGTAACAATTGCTCAACTTGGTTGAAAATATTTTTCATGTCCACTGACTTTTCAGGTAATTTTCATTGAACGTCTCTTATGCTCTTCAGTGAAATGTTTAGTAATAACATTTTGAGTTGCAGGGAAAAGTACTCGACATCTAACTTTTCATAATTTTCAAGTCTTCTGTAGATGGCTAAGACCTTGCTAATGTTAGCGTCGAATCGAATTTTGAGTTGGAGTTGTGCTGCATCAATAATTGCACAATACACTTTCCTTAAATACTCCACAACATTCTTAGTCCGGATATGGCTATCTTTTTCAGATGGAGTACAGATTAAGTAGTTACTTCTGACTAAGCAATACTATTTCTTCCCACTGAAAAGTTTCAATAGTTTTTTGAACTTGAACATATATTTTGTGAAATTCTTCCTCACAACGTGATTTTGACCTCATTGCTTTTACCAGATTAGCACAATCTTTTGCGCTTGCAACCGCAAAAAATAATACCTGATCTATTAAGTAAATGTGTATAATTTGTCAATACCTATTATTAATAATATTGGCAGGAAATGTTGCTCATATTAGAGGTTAACCACCTTCAAATATAGCTATTCTAGCATACTGTATCTAAAAGCTCATGTAAGAAATTGAAAGACGATAGCATAATATTTAACACTTCAAAATATGTGGAAGGATTCTAGCTTTAATATTTCTCTATATATAATTAATAATTGTAGTTTTAAAAAACAATTCACAAATGTGTGTTTTCAAAAGCTAACATAAATTTCTTTCTGGAAAAATATTGGATACTCATTAGAAAAATTTTAAAAACATTTTCAAATAGGCAATCAAAAGATCTCTAAAACTTTTAGTATGACTTTTTGAATATTGCAATTCTCTTATAAATTCTCTTGAGCAAACATCAATTTTGAAAAAATTTATTCTCAAATTAGTGTTTCAAAAGTTAATTTAAAATGCTTTGGGGAAAAAATTGAAAACGCCTAGAAGAATTTTAAAATCATATGCAAATGGTAATGAAAAGATCTTTAAAAATTTAGGTATTAATTTTTTAGTTTTAATTTCTTAACTGTAAAAATTAGGAATTTCTTTTTGCCATATAATAATATATAAGTATGCCATTGTTTCTGGTCAGCAGGATTGTCACATATTTTTAAATGAATGCAACTTCCTATAATTTAAGAAGAGTCAATTAATTTTAGGTAAAAATTAAATAATGCTTTAATAATTGTTTTAAATATTAAGTACCTCATCTCTAGGACATTACAAATAGTAAATTTTTGAGAGAGAGAGAGATGTTTATTTCACCTTAATTGCAACCAAAAGGTTGAAAAATATAAGGTAATAACTATAAACTACCATTTACAAACATATATTTATATATATATGTCTATATATGCTTATATATCTATCATTTCCCATATGTAACCAAATTCATTGCTGCTATTTGACTATAGACAAAACTTTTCTCCATTCTGGAAGTTCGATGAGGGAAGGAGTAATCACGAATGTTACGTAAATTATAATCTAAATTCCGTGTTTGGCACAAAATGACTCAGTGGGTGATTTTCTTTGTTTTGGATTTTTTGCCAAAGTTTAGTACAGCATGAATTTCGTCGATTGTAACATCGGCTGGTACTGTTTTTTGGTATCAGCCAGCTTACTCGCTTTTCGTGTTTACTATGGCTTCACAAAAGCTACCACTTCTGCATTTGTGATATGCTAAGAATCTGTCTCACACCTGATCTTTTCTCAGATTTACACTATTTCTAGTGATAAATTCAATTTATATAACTTAAGATTAAATGAAGTTGAATAACAGTTTAGCAAGTGACCTATTTAATAATACTAAGAGTTTCCATGCCATTGAAATTCGGTTTAAATTTTTGGGATGGTTATTTTTCGATGAATGTTCTCATTGTGTATGCTTTACAAACATCTAGAATTTCCATATAATATTCCCTCAAGTTGAAATGCTTAATTAATGTCTTCACTCACTAAGCTGGATACTGATATTTAAAGTGTAAATCTTAAGGTGATGCAATATCAACAATAGCGTTATTAGCGTTTATGGATACCATATAACTCAATAACATCAAAATAACGTTAAATATTTGTAAGCATTTAAAAAGTAATTCAAAAAGAAACATTTTTTACAACTGCACTTCTGTTAAATTTACAATTTGTCAGGATAAATATTAAGAAACAGCATGATTAGCACCAGCAAAACGTTTTAAAATATCACTTCAATGCCAAATTTTATACAAACCACTCATTAAATAGTGAATTACTTAGTTTTTCAAAGAGGAATAGTTCTGTAACATGGTTGCAAACGAAATCAATTGTCATGGTATAGATGCGCTTTTTGCATGCATGTTCAGCATTTTAGGCAGGCATGCATTTTGAGAAATGATTCCAAGCAAATATGACTTGTACAGCTGAAGCTTTTCCATTACATTTCAACGAAATCACATTAAAATGTGAAAGGCTTAGTTTATTGTAGAAGTGTAGAAAATTCTACCACATAAAGATAATATTTGAAAAGAAGTATATCATTACTAGAGATCACCATAACAAATATATCCGATCATCATGGTGCTCTTTAATTTCTATTTCACTTACTTGCAATCAGAACTACCTTTGACGACAAATACAATTAATCCACAATGGAGCATTGTATGAGGTCACAAGACGAATTCAACATCTTCTTAATTTAGTGTTTCTCAATGTATCCTTAGAAAAAGAACGGAATGCACAATGTTAGGATTAACAAATAACATTGATGAGGTAGTTGAGTAAATCGTCGGGACAATGTGTCATCTACAATGCCTTAAAATGTCATCTAAAATTTACAGCGAACATTAGCATAAATCTGATTACATAATTAGATTTTGACATAAAAGTTGTTGTTGAAGAATTTGAAACATTTAAGAACAATTGTTCAAGAAGACCGCAAGAAGAATTCTAACATCCATTGCAGATAACCCTTGTGCATTTTAACGCTGCTTAGCAGGAATACATTTGGCAATCTTTGAAATAAACCTTCAATTAAAAGATGCAAAACAAAGGTTAATTTAGTAAATCACAAGTGGATACATGCTTATTACAAATGTCATGCTATTGGCAAAATTCATTCATACAGGTAATTTTATTCAAATTAATCATGCGTTCGCATTTACAATGACCTCCAAACCTTAGAAAAATTGTAAGAAAATTAACCTGATTTACATCAAATTGTTCCATGTCATGAATTATCGTAGGATAGAACTAAGTGAAAAGCTTTTTATCAACATTATTTAAATCTAAATAAATACATTTCATTCATTTTAGTCTGTATAAACCCAATACTTTTGAAAACATTAATGAGATTACTAACATGGACCCTGCAACGCTTATTGATAGAGATATAAGAAAATCACATGTGATTGGTTGAATTTCTTGAAGGAAAGTGTATAACAAACCGCAGAATATTGACACAATGCAGATGTTATAGATGAGAACTCCTATAATTTTACTATCATTCATTTCATCCAGCTTTACATCTTTTGTCAAAATTGCAAGGAAAACACCAATAATAAGCAGAAGCAGTTTGTAACCTAGAATTACGATCAATACATATCTATTTATCGAATTAACACTTTGAACTACTACAAAATGCGTTTCAATGTCCATAACTTCATCATACAATGCTTTGCCAAGCAACTTAGATTCAAACACTGGATTTGTAAGACAATATGATGTGATACTTAATACAGAGTCAAGGAGTAAAAGAAATAGAATTAATGAAAACAATACTTCTGTTTGCATGAGCTGGAGTTTCTTGGAATTATGAAGCAACCTTTCTGTAAAAATAACATAAACTCTATACGTTTTTAGAAACAAACCTCCAAATGAAAGTGAAAATGCATACGAAATTGCTAAAAATGAAGTTATGTTAATTATGAATCTAAATTCTAGGTTAATTCCTTGCATGAATTGATGACGTGGCAAGATTATGACAACAGAACTGATTTGTGCAAGTATGCACCCGATGCAAATGACGTTGTTAAAAGCTGGTGAAGACATTTTGATGATTCGCTTCTCAGCATATATTATGTTAATAGATATTGCAAATATTGATAACGATGTTCCGAAGAATGCAAATGAAACCAAAAGGAAGAATTGTAAGTTTGAAATTGTTTCCAGAACTTTAACTTTAATTCGTTCATCTCTAGGGATTGCATTAAAAATAGGTTTATCAAAATGCATTTTACTAAGTACAGAATCAAAATATCCTAAAATAACAACGCCAAGAGTACTAGACTTTTGATATTGCTGAATATGAGTTAGTTTTTGCAAATTCCCTTTTTCATCAAACACAATTTTTCCCAGTAAGCCTTGAAAGTTTGCTGATAGCAATGAACTTAAGAGTGTTCTCCCAACTTCACTTTGTTCCCCGTTTAGCGTATATGAGGCATTATTACGTATCATCATATCAATTGTTAAAACTGTAGTCATTAATGCATCAAATCCATTTGCTTCATAAATTATTCCTTTTGTCGTAGTGTAGATTTTTTGAATCAGTTCACTCACATCATAGTTGCTATCATAAGGATGAACAAAAGTGTCTAGTCTGAAGTCTGCAGACGCTTCGCGCAAACTACCTTCTAAGGCCAGCAATGTTTCGTTTTTATTACATTCTAAATCTCGAAAACTATTTTGTGCTACGAAATATTTTCCGACGTTTGAGGGCAAGATTACAACATATTTGTCTCCATACATATCATGCTTATAGGCTTGGCAAAAAAAATTTCTTGCCATTGAAGAATAAGATAAAATGAGAATAATTCTTGCATCCTTTTCTATTAAAGTTGGTACCACAACTTTTAGTTCTTCATTATCGTGAATTATAAAATTTTCCTCTATTGTTATATTACTGTAAATAGCTTTCTGGTGAAAATCTTCATAAATATCGTAAAAATATTCAATGCCTTGAGTTATTACAAAAACTCGCTTCCAACCAAAATATTTCAGCAGGGCAATGCGAACAAAATTCCTTTCCAAAGCCGAGTTGGTCATTCGTAAAAAAAACGGAAATTGCTCTTTATCCGAAAGCAAAGGCGACGCCGAATTTGGACTAATTTGAGGTATGCTGTAGTGTTTCAGAAGGTGCCCTAAAACGACATCTAAAAATCCAGTTTTACATGCATACAACGTTGTGTAAAATTTTTGCTATCGTTTAGCAAATAAAAATTTTTAATGCAGCACTCGAACAGACAAAATCATTCTCTTCCCCGTATGCAAACTTTTTACTGGTAACCGCCCATATTCGAGAATATATTTTTGAAAAAGTCTTCTTAGCACTAACTGGTGACATTGCATCAATAAAGATACAATGGGTTTTATCCACATTTACATCAAATTTCTCCAAGCCTCTGAAGAAGTTTGGAAATACTCTGGCATTGACACATCTATGGGTAAGGTTATTCTCTTTGTTCACAATTTGTGATAAAAATTATTCCTCTGCTTGAAATACATAAAAATATTATTTCTTGCACTAGAAATTCCTATTTATGCAAAAACTGCATTTGCGGGTATTACATTTTTCATTACAGATTAATAAAATTGGCAAGGAATTACAGGAATGTAAATTACTGTAATAAAAACAAAGTTTTCAGAAGGAATTAATATGTTGCTTAGAGTGCCTCGGGGTTACTGAGTAGTGGAATGGTTTTCACTGATCAGGCTATCCTCATCTGTAATACGAAGTTGAACTTTAATTGTAGCCTATGCGATACATGGAAAAAATATGATGTTACGAATATTACCTGATCATACGCAATGATACAGAAAGAGATTACTTTAATTATAACCAAAAGAGCAGTCATTTATTTGAAGCAGCTGGGTTGTTTTAGCAACAGAAACAGAATTACTTCATGAAGAGGTTACGAATTACAAACAAAGAATCTATTATGAAAAAACTATTCAAAAAATTGATTCTTGGAAATACCTTGGACATGAATAGAAAAATTTAATATTGGAATAACCATGGAGTTCTGCTATTATACATGGAGGCGAAGCGCTTCCCGGAGAAGGCTATTGTTGTATTGCGTGCAGAAAATTTGTGCCGCACAAAATCTGATCGATGAAAGATGACAGCCAATTAAATTAATTTAATGGCCTTCTTCAGGAAGGAGGTAAGTGCCGCTTCGCCCCCATGTATAATAGCAGAACTCCATGGCTATTCCAATATTAAATTTTTTAAATAGAGAAAATCAGGACTATGTTTTATTACATACATGTATATCATATGAAGAAATTGAACGGCTAAAACTTTGACGTTCAGCATTTCAATTCCATTTTTTTAACTGTAATTTGTATATTTTTTATTGAAACGGTAGATATATTCGATATTTCTAAAATGTAATTTGTTGTCCAAGTCGTAGCTTCACCATGGATAAAAATTTTTTTCTCTTGCTGTTTTTCTAGTAGGGTCATTGAGTCAAAATATTTCTAAACTTTTTCAAGGGGAAATGCCGGTTTTTCGAATGTTTGGTTTAATTCTGCTGTTGAAAATTTAAAATCTAAAAATGTCATTTATTGGGTAGATAGACACATATCTTAGCTTTAAAAACCAACAAAAATTTTTTGCACTAGCTATTATTCTAATGATGTCACTGAGCCCAAATATTACTTCTGTATATGTTTTCAAAAGGAAATGTCGATGTTTAGAATGCTTGATTTAAATTCGTTGTCAAATTTTAAACATCTTGAATTGTGGTTCGTTTGTATTTTACTTGACATATTAGGTATTCAAATAAATCAAATAAAAGGTAAATGTGTTTGAGGAAATTCATTTCACAAAATATATGGTATTTTACTAACGATTTATTATTGTCATAGGTTTTGATTGTTAAGATTTATTAGAAATTTATTTGTTCTGTAGTTAATCGGGAATTTATGTTCTAAATAGATGCAGGCACATCTTGATTTAAAAAAATCAGTTTTAAAAATTTAAGAAACAATTTAAGAAACCGGTCAGACAGACCCTTTCAAGATTGGACGCTAGCGATGTAAAAAATGCAAAATTTGAAAATATTGTACTATAGAGTTCAGGAATTGTACAAAAATACTAAATTTGAAGAAACTTTGATTTTATTAGCACGCATTTGAAATGTTATATAGGCAAACAATTCATATTATTTGAAGCTTTATAATATAGTATATGAAAAGCTCATTAAAGTTTCAGTCGTGTTAATATGAAATTTGTGATTAATTTAATACTATCATTGCAACAACTAGTGCTTTTTTCAAAATCTATGTCAGTCAATTTTTACCACGGTTTATGTTGAGTATGATGCAGAGTAGGGTCCAGATCCTGTATAGGCCTACCGATGTGCGGTTAATCTCCGGATGTTGGCAGAACAATTGTACTCGGATCTCACCAATATACTACGCCATCATCATATAAAGATCTCTTTGGAATCTCACAATAACTTCCGAGGGCATCAGGTTGTGAATGGAAGTCGAAACATACAACACTAATTTTTGGTTTTACATTATTAAACATTTTCAAATATTTTCACTACTAAGCCGTTTTTGTCAATCAGTATTTGATCGAATTAAATGTAATTTAATAAAAACTTTTAGTTAATGTGAAAAATTCTTAATTTATTTTCTAGATAGGCGCTGCATTGGCAGTGTTAAAATGATGCAGTGACAGTATTGATTAAATCAAGCAAAAACAGATTATTATTTACATTAAACAAAAAGGATTTCGTAAACTGCGTATTTTTAAAATAAATTTTTAATTTGTATAATGATTTGCGCCATCTAATCTTATAGCTACTGCTTATCAGTATTAAATTCTAAGCCTACAAATATTTTCAAAAATTAATTTAGTAAGATTCATAACTGTCGAAAACGTTCTGTAATGTAATAAATACATTAGTCACCGGAAAATAAACTACTATAGCAATAAGAAAGCAAGTTCATTTCATAATTTTAATTTATCAACTAGAGGGCGAATAAATCATGTACTAAATTTCATTCAAGTTTGGAAATAAAATGACGTGAGCAAATAAGGTATATTCCGTAAGAGGGTTCAAAATTTTCTTAATAGAATTTCTTCACATATGTATATATATATATGAGATATGGGCTCTAACTAACAAAACGTTCACATGCCACTTAAATGAACAAAGATTACTGAGATTGAAGATACCAAAGTAAGGAATCGATCAAGATACTTAGCAAATTTTTTGCATCATAGCTAGGTTTCTCATTTCAGCTTGAAGAGGTTTTGGAATGGCTAATACGTTATTTGGAGGTTTCAATTAAATTGACCGATAAAAAATTGGGAGCTAGTTTTGAAACAACTACGAAATCAATGGCTGGCTAGTAGAATGCGAATTACCTAATTACAATAGTTGTCAACAGCAATATAACTAGCAAAGTCGACGACAGCTTTATCAACAGAGATTATCTTATTGAGATTTCATCAACTATATCAAAATAAGATTTCGAGAGTCGATGACCATTCTATTCAGCAGCCTAGAATCAATGAAAAATATTAGTAACTCCAAGAACTGAGTGAGATCCAAGTTACACACGTTGGCTTTACTAACCGAAAAATTAACTAACACTATTAACACGATTTTTTTATAATTTATCCGTAGACTACTCTATCGTGGTATTATAGTAACCATAATCTAACCAAGTTTGATGAATAAAAAATTTATTCAATAACCCCACGGCTACTGGAAATATTTCAAAATCTGTGATGCTGGTTACTCTAAATAATTTTTAAATTCTTATAACTTACAAACTAAAGAAAATATTTAAAATCTAAAAACTTCAAACTATAGCAAATTGTCTACTCTGTCTTTTGCCAACAAAATGTTTGAGAGCAGTTGTAATTCCCTTGGGCCTTAGACAGTCATTTGCTGAACACATTTAAGGAATTTGAATATTTTTGCAAAAATCGGACTGTTTATTGAAAACTTCATTTTTTGCACTTACTTCAAGCCGAAGAATAAGTTTTAGCACAAATAATCATTGCATGAGCGGTACCAACTCCATGAATGTGTCTATGTAAAAGGCTTTTAATTCAATATTTCTTAACAGGTCTGAATAGGATTGTTAAAAAATGTGGACAAATCAATTTGTTGCTTAAAATAAAGCCCAGAAGAAATAGGATTAAGAATATTTACAATTGAGAATTATTTGAACAATAAGACGGTTTACAAATTTCCACAAATTTTCTAAGGTTATATAGTTGTATTCCACTAAGATATACATTTATATGCAAGCCAGTTGTTTATATTTGCAAGTTAGGGGGAGGCATGGCCTCGCAAAGTGCAATAAATTAATCTTATTTTTAAACATATGAAATAGAATATCATTTGTACTTGATATATTTTAACTAAAATATACTCACTCTAACTTAATTACAGAATGTTAGAAATAATACTATGGAGCTTTGCATCAAGGATGCCGGGTAGCAGGGGGGGCGAATTGACCCAACAGGAAGGGCCATGCCCTCCTAGCACCACATAGACACAGCCCTGTTCATATGAATGCATTTATATATATATTTTTCTCCACTTTTTACTATGTAAAATGCAAAAACCTTAAATTTGGCGGCAAACCGTCTGAAATTTCTAAGGCATTTGGCGGGAATCGCACTTTTTCCCAAAGTACCTATTTTTAGTTCATTGCTATACATATATATATATATATATATATATTAAAAAAGTGATCTCTCCTTACTCGAATACGTAAAGCATTCCTTACAAACCTAAAGCCATTGAACAGGCACTTCGAGCAGAACCAACAACAGCGTATATTCGGCGATTTTCTTTTAAGATATCTACAATATGCTTCACAGCAAGTCCTTCATTACCATAATCGAAACGAAACTCAAAATTTATCAAACCACTGATGTTGTATTCTTCTAACAAATTCATTGCCGTTTGATAGCCATTGTAGGCTGAATGAGCTTCATTCTCCGTTATTGCAACAACTAACACTTCTTTACTTTTATTGCTGTTCGCTGTGATGATGACATGAAATACTATTATTACATAGGAAGTAAACAGCTTGATCTTAAACATTTTAGAAATTTTTTTAATTGTGTTACTTTATAAGCTAAGCACAGGAATCTATTGCTATTGGACATGATTATATCCAATGAAATTTATTCATTTATTAACCGATTTAGATTCTAAAATTATCATTTAATAAATGTATGCCACCAGTTTATAAACAAGAGGCACTTCATGTACTTAAAATGACTATTTTTTGACAAAATTACAACCTTACACATATTTATTAAATCTGTTTTTTTGGTATTTCCATTTTGCAGATAATAATCTGAAATTTCCAATAGTTGTGCAGGATAAGTAAATCTAGAGAATAAAATTTCTATTTTGTACAGTTATGAAGAATGGGCACGAGAGAGGTATTTAATACATTTCAACATTTTTTTTAGACAAATTTACCAAATTTGCTTAGTATTTCTTATAATCCAAAATGAAGTTCATTAACAAAAAATGAGAGTGTCATTCTTTATACATGACTTTCATCTTTAAAACGACCCAAAAATGAAGTGATTCTAGTAATTTATCAAGTCCCTAGAGTGTCACAAATGAATTACTAAACATACTGATGGTATCTTGGCTAATTCGTATTAAATATGCAAAAAAAGTTTCTCCTCCTAATTATTAGCTTCACACCACAAATCTCCAGAAAAGTGTAGCTTTTTCCCGCTTCTAGGAGCACATACGAATACACTTTCCTTTGAAATGTTACTTTTCTCGATCATATACGTTTACTTATATTTCTAGCATTATTGTTAATTTATTTTGGTATATTAAACAATTTTTAATTTAGATAAGGTTCTTTTACAAAAATTTAAAATGTAACTACTTAAATTGAATAGTTGCTCCACTTCCGTCCTTTATTAAATGCATTCCGTAGAAAATTAATTATTTCGTTTGTATTAAGTCAAGTTCAATAACGTCTATTCTTTTTCATAATCGCATATTATAAAGCTTATCATCATCATTAATATTTATAACTCTTAATTGTGTTGGCAAGTATAAAACCAAATCGCATCTACCTCTTGTATGGCTCGAAATTAATCAATCTTTATTTATGATTTACAAAATTCATCATTAAAGCAATTTCTTAAACTAATTTTATAATTACATCAAAAAATAAGTTATTAATTTCATTTAAGCATCAATTATCGCTAAGGCGCATTTCCTCTTAGATGATCAATAATATGATGCAAAATCTGAAAATAGTTAAATCATTTCGAGAACAAGTGAACACTTTTTATTGAATATTTAGATATTTTTTAGAATAGTATATATATATATATATAT
>CABFPE010000294.1:495746-510854 GCA_900660155.1 Hofstenia miamia
TATATATATATACTAGGACGAATTTCATAAAATATCATTCCAGTAAAATGTTTTTTCTACAGTCTTGTTTGTCGTGACATTAAATTCATTGGATAGAGCAAATTTTAAGCATAAAATATGATGTTTATTAACTCAGGCCTTTTTGAAATTTGTAAATTAGCCACTAATTAACCTTATGCTAATTAGATAATTTAAATATTTTTCACAATTGTGCGTTCAATACAATTTTTAACTTTAAAACATGAATGTGAAATCATTTTAACTTCTTTATATGTTAATATAGCTCCCAAACCCTTGAGCAAGTTAAGAGGTTACAGCAACGAACGTTAACTGAGGCATTGCGCTAAGTGACAGAATTATAAGTAATTAGATAATTTTTCAAGAATCATGAAATTTTTATGAAATTTCTGAGCAGTTCAAAGTTCCAAAAGTTTGTTATGTTGACTTTCTTCGGTATCTGTAACTAGAAATGAAAATTGGTACAGTCCGCCGCTATCCGGTTTAGGATGGTTGAATGCCTAAGCATTGCGTTTATATTTATCCGAGCTTTTCCTAAGGTTGTATACTAAGTTAAGTAATACTACTAATCATAAGTAATTTATAATAAAAAACACCCATATCATATTAAATAATTATCAATGCCAACTCATTCATGGTTGTTTTCCCAATCATATTAATTTGAACCACTTCCCTAAAAATAATTATATTTTATCAGATTTAATAGATTATTCACTCCTTCCATCTTAAGCCAGCATATGGGACTAATTTATGAACAAAGCTGATTTTTAAAGTAATACCTATTTCTTACACAAAGTTAAATATTTGCAGATGCAAACATGCTATTAGCCAATATCCGTTTTATAATGCTACTACCCGCATTTCTTATAAAAACCTTCACAGCAGAGTTGGAATCGCGTGCAGAATTTTGAACCGAAACCAAACCAATTTTTTAAATAAGTACTCAAAACATCACTGTGTGTATATAATAAAATACCAGTTAAAGCCTTGGTTTTTGTAGTTGAAGTTTTCCCGAAGCATGTGGGCTTACACGAAACTGTACCCGATTTTTCTAGGATTTTGTACCTGAAACCAAACGGAACCAAGCCAAACAGTCGGGTCTCCCAAACCGATTCCAACTCTGATTTGCGATTAGTTCGTGACATCTCACATTGGAGCCTATTCATAATAATAGCATTTTTCTAATGAATTTGTGTACATTGACAAAAAGGATTGAAGAATATTTGGAAAAATTTTATAATTATCATCCCAAAAATTCCTATTGATTGTATGCTATTCATTTTAGGTTTGGCAAAATGAATTGGTTTCAAATGGGTTCTAATCATTGTCGGACCTAGAAAATTTCTGAGAGTGGGTACTGAAACTTCAAAACTATATTTTTCATATTATTTCATTCTATACTTGAATAAATTTCGATTCCTCATACATTTCTCTACATGTTGTGATAACAATTTTAAAGGTCTTGATGATTTTTTTGCTCGCTGTACTGCCACTAGTCGCGTGGATCTGGTATTGGGATCAGGTCAATTTCCTCAGGACTCTATTGACTAAACAGCCATAATCATTTTGTGAAATCTGGAGAGGGTAAAAGACGTTAATGCATAGACTATTTAACTGAATTATTTTTAATTTGCATTGGTGGTTGGTCAACCTTTAGCATTGATTTTGCTCAATAACATTTAGTAATTTAAATTTTAAATTATTTGAGTATAGAAAAAGAGGTCGAGAACTTGGGGTATCAGATCAAAAATTTTGAACTTCATGATTCTTTGTAAATCAGACTTTATGAATTGAATGATCTTAACTAATTAATAAACTTATATGTAGGAATGAATTTGAATTTTTGTAGGTTTAGGGTTGACACAAGACATTAAAGTAAGGGAAATGATGAATCACTAATAATAACAGGTTTTTATATAGAAAGGGTATTTATTTGTACAACACAAACTGAAAAATAGTGTTCATAATTTTAAAATTTCTTAAAAATGTTACACAAAAATGCTAAGATTTTGAAATTATATTAAAATTGATAATATTGTTAATAAATTTTAAACATTATTTAAAATATGATATAGGGAATTTGGTATGTTGAAGAAAAATTATTAAGGGGATGGACTTCAGCAGTTTCCTTCGCCTAGATCCGCCAGTTTCCATAATCTGAAATCGAAAATTTATAGTTTTTCATAAAACATTCAAAATGCTGATATACTTGTGTATATTCATCTTAACACACTCCTTAACAAACATCAATGAGCCAGAATAATTATGACTAAGGCAACCCATGACATGGAGATGCTTCACTGCTATTTAGGTGTAGCAGGATTGAATGTTGATGACACTACAGGGCCTTTAACAAATGCCTTGGGTGTAGAAACTATCTGAAATGTGGTGTCATTAATATACTTAACAGCTATTAATTGACCAGGTTACAGATATTGGTATTTCATACAAAATGCCAGTTGCATTGAACACTTTGATTGTGTATAATATAGTACAATATAGTATTTGAGAAATTATTAAATTGTGTTGATGTATTAAGCGCTGACGGAAAGCAAAAACAGGGACGTGACATATGGGGGATGGACTAAAATAGCTCATAGGTTTTTTCTAGGATATTAGTATATCTTTAATTGGTGGGGACATAAAAAGTGAGGAAATTTTTTAAATTTCTCATATGGTATAGTTTTTTTTCATTTTAGGTACATACATGTGGTTTTTTCAAGAAAAGTATATGTATACTGTACAAGCAGATCTGTTAACAACTGCATTTATAATTACTAAGTACCAAAGTTTGGTTGATGTTAGATGAAATGCGTGATATTTGAGTGTGTAAGATTATTGTAAAAAAATTGGAAATTTGGAAAACATTTGCTGAATCTTTGAAAGGCTTGGTAAATTTTAGGAAAATTTCAAGATATTTAAAGAGTTTGCCATATATTTTGCAAAAATTGCCAAACACATGGATCGATTGGCAAATAGAATGCAAAAATTTGTCACTAATTTTGAATTTTCATTATTTTAAATTTATCGTTAAATGGCTGATTTTCGAGAAAGGTAGTTTATTATAATAATCACAAATTGAAATTAATTAAAAATTTAAATTTCATTTTGAACGAAATTACAAGTCTGAAATCTTGTTGCGATAGCAATTAGTTAGTTTCTTTATAACAGGTTGGTCTAACGGGTGATGACTAAAAATTGGCAAAAAATTGAAAGCCTTGTATTTCAAACACAAATGGCTTTATCAGCGTGCTATGACTCTTAGTAGCAAGGTCAAAGCATCATGTGATATTGCCGCATTCGAAAATCACGTGATTTTCTCTAAATTTGAATTTTGACTTCATCTTATGAGATGAAGAGGTTTTCCGAAGTGCAACGCCGCGAACTGATAGAAACTGTCTATCTGAAGCATCGAGATAAGACGAAGTCATGCATTGTGAAGAAGCTTGAGGACATTGGTATTGCGAAGCGTACTTCTTCCGAGTTCTCGCGAAGCTCCAGAAAGGCGCAAGTGTTGAAAGAAAGCCTGGTTCCGGAAGAAAACGGTTGAAGATGACGGACACAAAACGACGGAAGATGGTTCGTGGCGCAATCAACCGTGTCGGCGTGTCGACCAGTCAAATGGCCTCCAAGTAGGGTTAAGTCAAAGTTACATCGTGAAAATTATGCAGTCAGAAGGGGTGATGCATTTTAAACGCCAAAAAGCCCCTCACATGTCAGATGAACAAGAAATCCGCACCAAGCGCAACTGCAGAAAAATGAACGGAACCTTTTCTCAGAAAAGCAGTGATTTTGCAAATGTCATGGATGATGAGTCCTATTTCACCCTTCACCATGATAGCATTCCCGGAAACGCTGGGTATTTTACATTCAACAAATGTTCAACGCCTGTGACTGTGAAATTTCATTTTAAGAAGAAATTCGAGCCTAAAATTATGGTATGGCTGGCCATCTCCACCGAAGGGATTTCTGAACCATTTTTTTGTCCTCGTCGAGGAAGTCTTGATGGCGAAATGTACCGAGAAGAGTGTGTGAAGAGACGATTGGTACCTTTCCTTCAGCAAAAACATAAAGACGGAAACTACGTCTTTTGGCCAGACTTAGGGTCTGCGCATTACGCAAAAGCGACACAAGAACTTCTGACGACATTGGACATCAATTTTGTGCCACGAGACATCAATCCACAGAATGTTCCTCAACTTCCACCCATCGAGAACTTTTGGGGTCAGCTGAAGGCTGCAGTTTATGTGAATGGTTGGACCGCAAAATCTGAAGCAGAGAATCAAAAAATGCATTCATGAGTTTAACATGGAGCCTTTGAAGAAAGAGTTGATGACTGTGCAACAAAAACTTCGCAAGTCTTCCCGTGACGGCCCCCGGTCACTCTTGTTATGTAAATGACTAACTGTTTTTTGTTATCAACTTCATAGTTAATAACTTTATAAAGCTGTTTTCATATAGTCGATAATGTATGCCAACTATATCTGTAATAAACGAAGTTCAAAGATTTGTGCCAATTTTTAGTGATCACCCGTTACTTCAATCATCTCCTTCATAGTGAGTTTATTAAATAAAGTCTTTACAAAATTGAGTCTTCGATTTTCTATTTCGCCTAGAATTGACAGTAGATAAGAGCGTTTTTCCGCCATGGAGCGTTTCAGTTTTGAAAAAAAATATGGGAGATGGAAAGAAAAAGTTAAACTGAATAATCAGTGGTAGGATCGCCTCAAATGATTAATTCCAACAAGCGTTTCCCGACACCGAGACAGTATGGCCCAAGCATTACTTCTCATCAAGATTACTGGTGTAGATACCCGTTATCACTTAACTGGGCTTGGTATTAGTTTGAGTTACCAAGCAGTATGCTATCTTGGACAGCGATTTTGAAGCAGTATCGCCCCATTCTCCATAAGTGCTCACAGCAACTGGAACACAGATCCAGTTTAATTCATTACATTTATTGGAGTTGGGGGTTTCTCTTAGTTTGCTCGGCGTAGGCAACTGTTGAACCTACAGTCATAATCGAATATTGTTTGAATTGAGCTGATAAACGACTGTAATATCGAAAGCAACAGCACGACCAAGTTCCCAATTTGGCAAAAGGATGTCGGCGGGCCTTGTAGCTCGAGCCTCGTGGCTTAAACCTGCTCCGGCCTTTAAATGGGGATTAAGCAGAGCTCTCCTGGAATAATTGGCGATTTCATCTCTGAGTTTGTTGTGTCTTGCTGTAACGTCAGGACCTCTTTTATATGTAAGGGCATGGTGGCCAAATTTGTCAAGACTAGTACCGGGACATTTTTTTACTAAGGTTGCACAAATTAACCTAATGCAGTCCCATAGTCCCTTCTTAAATTCACCATTGGTTCTAATACAATAGTAGTTCTTTACTTAGCAAAATCTCGCATTGTGATTTTTGACAGTCAAGCTGTTATACTCTGAATAGTAGGGAATGTTTTCTCAAACATTTTTGGTGCAAGATACTTTCAGACCAGTTGAAAAAAGACACTTCTTTGTGTAGATTTGTAATATTTAGAAAATACCGAAGTGGGTGTTAAGTTGATAAAATTTACAAAATTAGAAATTTATTTAAAATTTAAAAGTGGTAGTGTAAATTATTTGTGCATTGTTGCATTGCGCATGGTCTAAATATATTTTTAGATATACGTAATGTGCTTTTACAGTAAAACCTCAATATCCGGACTCATTGGGCTGTCAAAAAATCGAATTTTCCGGATAAACGAAAGAGGCAAAACTACCTTAAAAATTTATTTAATTTTTTTAATAAAACGAATTGTTACAAACGAATTATTATAAACACGAATAGCCAAAATTACCTTAAAAATTTTATTTACAAATTTATTTCTCCTCATAGAAATGTGTAATGTCAGTTTGTTTTAATGCTTCCAACTGTTTACTAGCTGCCAGATCTTTCAGTGAGGTGACCAGTGAAAAATTTTGCAGTGTTGCTTCTGATTGTTCTTGCAACCACTGGGATACCGTTAATAGTGCCCTAAAAGTTTCAGGATGAGCGACTGTTTTGATTGGTGCCAATATCTCTTCACCGTCTGGTTCATTTTCCTCTTCAATACATGAATTTTTTGGACGGCTTAATGCGTCAATAATTCCATCGTATTTCTAGTGCTCATAGACACGATCATTATTATCTATAGTTAGCCATTCTATAATCTCATTGTTCCACTCCGTATTGGGTGCAATAACGTCCATAATGTCTACAGTACATTTATCATCATCATATTAGCCATCATCAGTTGTAGGTGTATCTCATTCCTCTTTGATATTGAGGTTCAGTTTTCGCCATGAACACTGGAGGGTGACCGCTTCAATAGAATTCCGAGCTGTAGTAATCAGGTTGATAACTTTAAGCATATCAATACTTTTTATGAAATTCACGTAATCAATATTTACAGCTTCGTGAGCAGACATCACCAATTCTCTCATCAGCAGTTTTTATATCTCCATTTTAGAGTTTCCTGTACAGCCTGATCAATTGGTTGGATCATAGCAGTTACATTAGGCGGGAAAAATGTTGCTGTTATTTTTCGTCATCAGTTGTAAGAGTTTCACAAGAGGGATGGGCAGAACAGTTGTTTAAAAATAAGACAGCCTTTGGATCTTGGCCCAAGCATAACAGCTTTTTTCTAACTTCAGGAACAAAATAATCGAAGAACCACTTTTCGAATATTTTCGTATCCATCCAGGCATTCTTTTGATTGCAATATCGAACAGGTAAGTTTTTGATTTGAATATTTTTGAATGCTCGAGGGTTTTTTGATTTTCTGATTACTTGTAAGGTTAATTAATTGTTTCCGATGCATTGGCACAAACATTCAATGTTACTCTGTCTTTGGCGACTTTGCGACCAAGTGCTTTCTTCTCTGACTCCAATATGAAGGTTCATCGTAGAAGGATTTTGTAATATAGCCCAGTTTCATCACAATTGAAAATTTGGTCTTGAGAATATTCGACAATTTTGCTTGAAAATGATTGAATAAAAGCAGCCATGCTTGTTTTGTCTGCAGAAACTATCTCTCTTTGAATTGAGACCGATGACAGGCTATGTCTTTTACAAAATCTCCAGATAAAACCTGAACATGCGCCAAAATTCCGTGTTGTTGTTTGGATATAATCGCGGGAATAATTGAGCTGCTTTTGCGGAAAGCATAGCTCCAGTGATAGTAACATTATTCTCCCTAAGCTGTCGGACCCAAATAGACAATCAGCGTCCAATTCCGAATAAGTACTGCATTTCATTGTTTTTGCAGTTGGTGAGGCAGGATTTCCAGAATGAGGATAACAAACAAATTTAGCTTCTCTTCCAATGCCTTGATTTCGTAGAGAGTAGACTTCCCAATTTCATATTGGTGACAAACAGTAGGCGCTGATATTCCCGCTTTAAGTGATGCACATATATCGGCAACTTCTGTTGTATCGTCAATTCAACTTTCTACCGTTTGCCAGGCATTACAGAACACTGCAAATTTCCAATTTTCCTACTTTACTGCACCCTAACATAAAACGAGAAAATTAAACGTAATTATGAAACCAGCGTATTTATATAACAGCTGTATTTACATAAACCTTTGAACTTTGTTAATCACCCTATGACTGACACTCACTCTATCTTTATGTGAACTACAACTGATAATGGCGAATGTGATGGTGATACATGTAATGTACATGTACTGCATACATTATGCAGATTTTGGACGTTATTGCACCCGATACGGAGCAAGGAGATTATAGAATGGCTAAATATATATAATGATGATCACGGCCATGAGAATTTGAATGACGATATAATTATTGAAGATATAACCGTCCAGAAAATTTTTCAAACTGAATAACAGCAGAAGTTTTGCGAAGGCTGGCTTTTACAAAAAATGTATTCCGGATAATCAAGGGTCCGGATAATCGAGGTTTTACTGTAACGCCAGTAGCTAAAGATAAAAATCTATTTTAAAACTTTCTGCTAAGCATGTTAGTGTATGAAAAAAAAATCGAACAAGCTAAAGAAATTTTAGTTTGATTTTTCCATTAATGCATGCTGTAATTTCGGACATATGCTTAAGAAAATAAATTATTGCTATTATCAAACAATATTTTTTCAAATAGAGGTATATTCGTGTTAATATATCAGGTGGATTAATAATGTCTAAAATTTTAGAAATGCTTCAAACATGAGCAAACAATAATATCAAAAAAGCAGGCCATGCTTAGACTAGTGATTGGTTAAAAAGTGATCTGTCACACTTTCAAGAACTGCACGTCTAAAGGGATTATTGAAGTACATGTGGAGTTATGATTGTCTTTTTCTATCCTGTGTTTGGGTTAAAGGAAAAGAGATGCCACTTTAGATGTAGAACTATTCAATATTACAGCTTTAATCGATGATATTTGCTTGATTAGAAATAGTTTTGACAACATTCATTTAGAAGTTGATAATGTTGCTGGTACACTTGGCATTCCAAAAGAATTTCAACA
Source organism: Hofstenia miamia (assembly GCA_900660155.1). Taxonomy (NCBI): domain Eukaryota; kingdom Metazoa; phylum Xenacoelomorpha; order Acoela; family Hofsteniidae; genus Hofstenia; species Hofstenia miamia. The sequence continues at coordinate 504,267 of CABFPE010000294.1, forward strand.
TATTGGGAAATCCAACAGCCAGAGGCAAAATGAAAGTATGCTAGATTGCTTTCGATTCACCATTTTCTACGTTTTAAGTAATTCGTCCATTACAGGCTTGCATTCTCGATTTTCAGCATTACGAAATACGTGTAAAACGTTTGATTTCCTATGGAAATTTATTAGTGAAGATGAGCTGTATCTTTCTATCAAAATTGACGGATTTGTTCAGAGATATTCTAATGACGTTACGAACGATTTTAAATCAGAAGTACTATTTCTGAAAAAAATATTCTCCGAAAACTTTTCAAATGATTCCAAGAAGCCTTTTAAGCTGTTGTGCCAAATCCCCAAGATATGAAACTGGCTGAAATATTTCCGAATTTGATTGTTGCACTATACGGATTTTTGCACGTTACCTGTAACAATAGCTTCAGCTGAAAGATCTTTCAGTCATCTTAATAGAATAAAAAATTATCAGAGTTCAACAATGCTTCAAATGCTTCTGAACAGCGTCTCAAAATTGGCCATTGAAAATGACCTAGAACAAAAAATGGACTTTTTCGATGTCATTTACCAGTTTGCGATAGAAAAGGGAAGAAAAGCGTTTATTATTTAGTGAATTATTATCATTGTGAATTATTCTTATTATGTTCACTTGTTTTTATATTTTTATTATATTTTTGTGCTTCTTGTGTAAATTATGATGTCCCTTAGAAATATGTGGCCAGGGAATTTGCCCCCGGTATCCCCCCCTGATTACAAACATATAAATTATTTTAAAGAGAATTATAGATTTTTAGAAATTATTTATTATCTTAAAATATCTTTACGCAACTTTATAAAATTAAAATTTTAGAGAGCAATATTTAACTTTAAAGTATCTTTAACTCACTATAAAACAGATCATTGTTTGGAAAACTCATCTAATATTTTAAAGTATTTTTTAGTTACTTTAAAGAGAATGATTTTTTCAAGAACTTTAAAGTGTAAACAAGAGAATTATTGGAACTTTAAAGATTTTGTTGGTATCAGTTCCTTGGGCATATTGTATGTATGCAATAAATAGTCTGAATTTCAAAGCTAAGTTATATTATATCATGTGTTTTAATAATTAAAAAATAATTGTAGTACCAATATTGATAACCAAGAATATAGAAATGATAGGCTTCCATCCTTAATATGTTTCTGAAAAAAAACATATACAAATATAAGTCATTGAACTCTCACACTTAGAGTGTTTTCGTAATGAGTCATGGTAGCTTTGATTTCAAACAGAAATGGAGGTAAAATGAAGTCAATTTAATTTCAAAATAATTTTTCATCTACAATACTAAATTCATCCACTAGAGGGCTAATAAATCTTAAATTAAATTTCGTCTAATGCGGGTTTTTTGGGAAAAGTGTCGGCAAATCAAATATATTTGATAATCAAATAAGAGAAAAATGGTGTTCAAAGCTTGAATTATGCCAAAGAAAACTGAAAATATGATGTAATTCTCGATTGTATGATCGAATCTGAACGCTTCTTTGCTGCCAACTTTCTTAACGAGTTCAGGGCCTGTTCTTGTTCCCCAAGCAAATGAAGGGCTAATGTTGGGATATTGAATGAGACACTCTGGGGGCTTCTTCGAGGATAAATTGAACTTCTCTTCAGATTTTTTGGCGACAAATTCTTTTTTATTAGTCACGAAATCAATAATAGCTTCTATATCCCCAATTTCGTGTCTGTGTTTGCTTTGTCAACAATTAACAAATTTCTGATGTGTGGGAAATAATCTTCGCCAAGAACCAGGATCTCAAATGATCATCAGCTAAGAAATGCTTTGACCAAGAGCGCGTTATGGTTGTTGCTGAAACTTTTTTCCAGCAGTTGCCGCGAAGTTTGCGACTTTTTACATGTTAATGTCTTGCATAAATGCCTTGTAATAGACTGTTTCCCGTGAAGCAATTTCCGACAGAATAGACTTTTTGTACATATGCTTCAAAGGTGCTATGACACCTTGGTCCATTGGTTTTATCAAAGACGCCATGTTCGTTGGAAAGAAGTGGGCCGATGTCTTGCCATTGGAACATTTGATTCTATCAGGGTTAGGGTAAGTAGCACCGTTGTCTAAGAACAACATCATCTTCTTATCACCTAGCTTCTTCTTCACCATTGGAACCAAAATCGGGTGGAGCCAGTCTTTAAAAATATCTGTTCTCATCCGTGCGTTTTGACCATAATAACGCACAGGCAAAGTATTTCTATTGACATTCTTGAAAGCTCTGGAATTTTAATATTTCTCGATATACTGTAAAGGAATCTTTATTAGTTCATCAGTATTTGCACAGCGATTCAGTGTAACACGATCTTTAGCAGTTTTCCTAACGGGTGCCGTTTTTTCAGTGGATGTGATAAAGGTTCGCGATCTTAGGCATTTAACAACTAAACTTTTCTAATCGTAGTTAAAATGTGGATTCTATCCATGCATGATATCAAATCACCAAATTTAAGCAGATATCATGTCAGCCGGTATTTTTTACCTTGAATAGATAGATTTTGAAGGTTATGCCGCTTGCAAAAAATTGAGATATTTTGTCAACGAATCCAATCTCAGATTGCAACAAAAATTGAAGCAACTGCAAAAATTTATTATACATAAAAAGACAAAATTTAGTAATAGGATAGAACAAATAGCCATATTTTATTTCTCGAAGGTTATATTTATCAAAAAGTTTTCCTTGTATTTTGGAAACTAATTGAATTAAAACATATTTGTTATTTTGGACATATTTACTTAAAGAATTTTTCTTGCTTTTTTACTAATATTTTCTATTAATTTTCATGCTATATCACTCTAAATTGATGCAGTTACAAACCACACTATCATTTTGTGTATCTTTTAATTATACAGTTAGACTCGTTAAACTGTTGTAAATCATAGTGTAAATATTAAAGTATGTACCCTAATGTTCAAATGAAAATAGCAATATAATTGTTGAATTCCTATTGTGAAATATTTAATTTTAATTTTCTTTAAATTTGAGTTTTCAAAATTATCAAAGTAAAACAATAATTTGGATATTGAAATTGATTACATGCACATTGCTAATTTCAAAGTTAAAAAAACATAAAAATTCAAAAAATAAAAATTTTATAAGCATTTTCTGTCATATTTTCGATGTAGAATCTGAATGCGATAGTGAAATTCGAGGAATGTCTAGTAGTTATTTGAGAACCAGAGTCTTGTGCTTTTATACTATAGATTAAAAGACCCTACTCTAGTCCAGTACCATTTTGTCTTATTTTGTAGTAACTAGGGCGAGATAAACTTTTACATATGTATATGCTTTCCATCTACTGAACTTATGCAATTAACACTCGCATGCACTTTAAAATAAATTCAATCCCACAGAAATTTGTTACATATGTAATAATTTATTGTAATTAGACTGATGAATTATTTGTGCTACTCCCATGTTATGATCTTACCTTGGCGAAACAATTTTGGTTCCTTTGATTAATGATGACCTGATTTTAGATTTGTTGTCCATTCTTATTTTTACTTGTTCTTGTAATCAAATTTCGCGTAGTGATGTGATCTAGCTGTGTACATACATGTACCCATTGATATCTGAAAAAAATAATTTATTGCATATCATGTTATTAGGCAGAATTAAAAACCATCATTGAAAGAGGAAAAAATACAACTTTCTCTACACATATTTGAATGTCAAAGTTTTCATATTTTAACGAATCGAACAACCTTTGAATCTGTCGGCTATAGTTAACGAATTTACTTTGTTTCAAGTCTCCACTCTGTCTATGAATGAGAAATTCACGTATAATTCAAATATCAGTATGCACTTAACATTTCATAGGTAAAGCAACTAAAGAAACTTACTTCACTGAAGAATCCTTAAAGGAAGTGTAAAGATGATTCATAATACCATTTACTTTCTTGATAGATATTTGCTTTATGAATCGTTTTTAAATAAATTTAAAGTATGAATTTTTTCATCGATTTAAAAATGAAAATGAATTGCTATATTCTTAGCATTGTACATTACAATAGATGAATTGCAACTGAATATACTTAAGGGATGAAAAATCTAGAATACTTCAACACAGCAAATGATAAATCCTGTTCTGTACGTTAAAAGTGCGCGACCACTTATGAGGCATTGGATGTACTAGAATTCATTTCTGTTATGACATATTGATTAGCTTTGAAAAATTTTATTATTTCCTTCTTTGAATTACACTATTTTAATTTTCTTAAAATCAACTAGGCTGAAATTCTTGTTTAGGAATGCCTAGGATGGAAACAAAAATATACGTATAAATTGTGAAATTTTTTATCATCACAGACGTGTTTTCCATTCCGGTCGGTTTTTAGAATACTAAAATACGGCTTTAAGTATTTCTTTGCTGCAATTTGGAAAGAACATCCTAGGAAAGCGTGACTATCCGACTAAAATTATAAAAACTCTTGTAATTTGGATAATCTTGTGTGTATTTATAATAAACATATGTAAGGAATGTACATGCACGCGCTTTTTATTTGTAAGATAGCATTTTGAAAAACCTTACATATCACTAAATTCTTTTTTTATTCCAATTCTAATTAAAGAAATAAAATATAAAAAGTGGAGAAACATTTTATTAAGTGAACACACTTAGGAAATATTGAAGTAATAATCATCTTCTTCCTGCAAGTCAACCCCAACAAAATTATTATATTAAATGAAATCAGTGCAATAGTTGCTAAGTAAAAACGATTCTAAATGTAAATAAACCTGACTTTTGAAGCCCAGCCTTTGCAGGACAACAAGAGCTAGATTTGAAAGATTGACAATGAATGAAACCTCCATGCCCATACGAGCTTAAATATTTCAATATATATCTACATGTTACATTTAATTTGTAATATTTAAAACAATAATTCCAAAAAAATGTTTTTATTGTCTTTGTAACCTTTTTTAGACTATCAATTCTCAGTATGGAGATTCACATAATTTGCAACTTTAATTATTCTGTTGAAAAATACATTGCTGGTAGATTTTTTTAAAGATTTTGATGTGAAAAGTGTTTTCGTTAATCTTCTTGTTGAAGTGCGAGGAATAAAAATATCTCTAAACTCCTTATAGTTTACATCTACTTTACGGTTTGATTTTATACATGTATATACATAATTTAATATATTTAATACTTCTATATTGCTTTATGGTGTCTTAAAATATGAATTTTTATGTTAAAGTGAGATTAAAAAAGAAAAAGAAACAGATACACGTCAAATATTAAGGAATAATGTGTCCCTTACAAAAGTCATAGTTGTTATTAACGAAAATCGTTGAAGTCACACGATCTCCTCGAAGTAAACTTTTTTGGAAGTGACAACTAGTCCTCTTGTACTCCATACACTGTCATCAGGAGCAGCTGTTGCAGGAAAACCAAAAATATGTTTAGCTAAATTATCTAAATGTGGAAAGCAACAAGCAATATTTTGTTAAATATAAAAGAACCTGCTATCGACGTAAGCATACGGAAACACGGTGATAACAAAACCAAGTGTATGTCAAGTCGGTGTAGCTCTGTGTGCTAAATATAGTCCATGGTATAATGGCACAATTGAGCGCCACAATCAAGTTTTGACTACAATTTTAAATAAGGTCATCAGTGATTCGGGCCTAGATCTGGAAACAGGTATTGAAAATGTTGCGTTTGCTAGAAATTGTTTATCCTCAACATCCGGTTACAGTCCGTACATGTTAGTATATGGCAGAAATCCCAACTTACCTGCGCTTTTACATGAAGTTGATACTGGTTTAATAGGCAAGCATTTAATTGCACTTTCAGCTGCCAGGAAAGCTTACATGGAAGCTGAAACATCAGGTAGAATACGTATAGCTTTGGCTCGTAACTTGCGACCAAAAGTAGATTGATGCATTCTCATTTAAAGAAATCTAATTTCTCAAATCAGGCACCTTGCATTCCCAGTGAAACTGACCCACTAAAAGAGCAAGCACTTCTGAGTGATTCTGATGACGATAGTTCCGTTGATAAGAACGTGTTGCCACAGTTTTCTTTTTCGAATCAGAAAATACCTGACATAGGCCAAACGGTAAAGTTTGTTCCATCTGAATTGTGCAACTGTATAAGAAGAGAGTACAAAGCAGTCATAAAAAGCCGTGGAGTAAATCTACTGGTAAAAATAAACATAAGTACAAAGTTTTTGGCACCAAGAGATGTCGAAGGCTTTGCGGGTCATTTAGATTGGAAATCTGACGTGGAATCATGGGTACCTATCGAACGTAATGAGAACTGTAATACATTAAACAAAGAATTGGATGAACCGTTTACGTCAACAGAACAGAATGATAAAGAACTGGAAACTTTACTAGCTTCTAATCTACCGTCGAAGTACGACTTTACGCAGGTGAAACTTAAGGAGATTGAGAACTGGCAAATGTATGAAACGTTTGAGGAATTTGAAGATATTGGACAAGAGAGAATTCAGACACGCTGGGTGTATAGTTTAAAAGACGGGCCCAGTGGTGAGGTCATCAAAAAAGCAAGGCTTGTGGCGAAAGGCTTCCAGGAAATTGAGAATTTTCAAACTGATG
>CABFPE010000294.1:569960-585717 GCA_900660155.1 Hofstenia miamia
ATATTTATATATATATCAATTTAAATGGGTACTTCGAACTGTAGGTGTTTCGAATTTTTTCATAGATATTTAATCGCATTAGAGACTGTATTTTTCACAAATATAAATGCAATGGATTAATTGAATAGCTCAATAAAAGTATGCATAAATTAATATGCATAGATATAATTGAAGAAATGTGCAGAATCCAAATGCGTAGCAAGGCCATATTGGTAATAATCAACTGCAAAGTGAGGTCATAAAAACCGTTAAATATATTGTAAACCTTTGTGCAAGAAACTCGCATTTAATCTAAACTTCACCACTAACATTCTTTTGCGAATTTATTCTTTGCAAGTGACTCTGTATTGCAAAGTTATTCTTCATATCATCAATAATAAGATTTACCGTTTTATTTATTTCACCTCATCTATGCATGAAAGCCTTCATCAATATCTTCCTCTTCCCAATTCGCCATTTCTATGCAGTGTTTCCCCAGGTGAGATTAGAAAGTTTTTACCTTACTTTCACATCTTTAGTGTCATCATATTTTAGTAAAATTCCAGTTTATTTTCAAAATTCATCAATGCTCGAAATGGATGTTATTTCATTAACTTCAAACTTTGTTCACAATACTAATGGTAATTATCATTAAAATTCAGTTCAGTTGTCTGTATTAGAATTCAATTGTAATATTAAAGAATACTCTCATACTATTTTATATTTAATGCAAATTATATTTAGAAATATTTTGGAGACTACTCGAGGGATGAAATTCATGCCTATGGAGAACCATTGGTGTTTTCAAAAAAATAAGTTTACTATCTGTATTTTTATAGAAATTTTGTAATAATTTTGTTATTTAAGATTATTTTATTATAAAATATTTTGTAAATTTTAATGTTTGATGTTTCTTATTGTGAAATTGTAAAATCTTGGAAGTTGCTTTAAGAATATTTAAAATCTTTAAGGTTCCTATAAGACAATTTAAAATCTTTAATTTTTTTAAAGATTCTTTGAAAATATTTCCAATTTCTTGCAAATAAATGTTCAACAACCTTTAAAGATTTTTTAAATACTTTAAAGTATTTTTGACTAGGGGTTGTTTACTTTGCAATTAAAGCATCAATGGTAGAGATGAGCACGGTACAGGTTTTATGAAAATTTTTCCACTCCAGAGGAAAAAACCTCACCACAATGTGTATTTTTTACTGAAAACCACCGCAATAAATGTAATTTTATTGCAGTATACCGCTACAAAGTCGATTTTCAACATTGAAAGAAAAGATTGACATTTCAAAATTGTTTTTAAGGTTATGGGTTATCTGTAAATACCATAAAAGACATTTTTTAGGTATTTTCTCAATTCATCCAAATTTCATAAGTAGTATCCAATTTTCCATGAATTATGCAAACATTTCTATTATTATTTTGCTTGTGAAATCAATTAATTTTGCTTCAGAAACAGTTTTTTGAGAAATACTTGTAGATTTTAAATCAAAAGACGCTATCTGTATAGGTTTTATGCCAACTGAAGTTGTTTTAATTCTAACACTAACCAACGCAAAGGTGTAAATCACTACCGCGATGCACAACACTGTGGTACACCACAGTATTACAAACTCCACTCATCTTTAATCAATTGCTTGCACTGCTTAAACAATACCATGAACTTCTATAACACGAACTGAACTGCACTGTAGTAAATTATCATTTAGCTGCAATATTTATTCCACTCTGTTATTAGTGCATTAAAGAGTGGAATTAATAAATGACAGAGTGAAATTGGCCAAATTTTGCTGTTATTTAGTCATTTGTTCCAGTCTAGTTAGTGTTATAGAAGTTCATGATACGTCATTGTTTAACAAAATGTAAGTAATAGAGATATCGCATTTGAACCAAATTCAATTGCAATTTTGGGGAAAAAGTTTTTTTTACAATTTTAGCTGATAAAATTTTACTGCCATGTAAAGCAGAATTCACTTCTATATCAAGCCATGTTAGTGATTGAATAAACAACTTGTCAATCATTTTGTTTGCCTTCTTCAATAGTGATTGGTTTCCACATTGTAACCAATTAGAATTCACCAAAATAAATATATTTTACTAAAGCAGAGCACATGTAAGCCCGGATTAATAAAATCTATTAAAAACAATTTTGATCAACAAATGGTGCCATATTGGCTACTAGGCTGAATTTAGCTGCTCTGCATCTTGTGTAAACAGGGGTATTCACAAAGTCCAATTGTTTTGTTTTCTATGCAAGAGATATTTGTTGATGAGTTATCGTTATATTTTAATGCTGATATGAAAGTATGCAAAAGAAATAGCTACATAATGACATGTGTTAAAAAACTACAAATCATAATTATTAATTCTATTAACTAGCTAATTTTAAATTTAACAATCAAAATATGCTCTTAGAATGAATAAAATTATAGCTTAGAATTGTTTATTTATTTTTGAAGGTGATAATTGCTAGAAAGTTGCTACTAAAACAACTTTTGTAATTTAATTACCTAATGACTAAATTATGCAAAAGTGGTGCTAAATAAAAAAATTTAAGAGCCAATTTTAGTTGGTCCTGATGAACAGCTTTAGTCTAGATAATTACTCCCGATTTTAGTTGGGAAAGTGGGGTTCTACGCAAACTATTTTTGTTGGCAAAAAAAATGGTGACATAAGTAGTTCATATAGAATGGGCTTTAGACTATGTAATTATAATAATAATGCAGTGTAAGCACTTACTGGTGAGGCCATTTTATAATTATTAATGCTACCAAGCACATAGTGTAAATGTAGCCTAAAGTATAGAAATTTTCAAATTATCGAAGAATTTTAATAATAGATTTCTATCTTCCTTCCTGTATATTACTTCTTTAAAGGTGTGATTTTTTAATTTGCGAGTATACTTTGAATATGGCAAAATTCATTATGTTAATAGATATTATATTCTAATGATGATGATGAAGAAAATATTAAAATTGCAACATTCAAATATAAATTTCAACATCTAATAGAAAATTCATTTGCACAATAGCTGCTTAGCATGACATGTAAGGTTGTTGGACAATTTGCTTGTGCTAATTAAAGAGATTTCATTGCATTCCTTAAAATAAGATATAATTGCACACAAGATTGCATATGTTAATTAACCTTGCTTCATTTTGTCAAAACTGCTTTAGTTACTGATGTGTTACACACATTTTCAAAATAATACATTAAAAGGTATGGTGGTTGACTTGAATAAGTGGTTTAGATTTTCAAATTATAAAATTGTGGAAGTTTATTTTGAAATATTTAATTATAGGGAATATATAAATACTATCTATTATTTATCAATGCGATATAAGATGACAGTGAAATTGTACTTTCCAAAATTAGTGCAAACAGTGAATTTTGTTTGGTCTACGGTGTAATATTTTGTGTAATGTACTGTAATTTCTGACATAAATCTACATTAATCTAATTGTTGCATGAAATACACATACATAGATATAGATACATAAATAATATTTATAATCAATTACAATCTTTAGAGCAATATGCGGGCTTGTGCTCTGCCAATTATGAAGGAAAAAGGAATTCTAAGCAAATTGAAATGTTAACTTACGTAATTAATCTATTCAGTTTAGTTTAAATTAAATTTAACAAATTATATTCAACATGTTCCTTTATATAAAAGATGCAAGTAATTCACTTTCACAATATTTTTGCATATCACTTGATGTTGCAGGCTTAGGATTTTTCAATCGTATTTGGTATTCCTCAACATCATCTGGGATGTCTTCATTTAATGTTTCAGGCACGAATCTTGATGATAAAAAGGCAAGAATTACACAAGGAACAGCATAGCTGTAATAATACAAAGCATTTTTAACATAGACAAGTAATACTATGCTAATTATTAATAGAGGAGATGCGCATGCATATCCAATTGCTATACCAGTAGCTCGTAAAGATGTTGGTAAGATTTCAGCAGCCAATAGAAATGTTGCCATTGTCACTGAAGTTTGAAAGTTAATGGAAAAAACCCCAACATAGTTCATAAACCAAATATTGATTTCAATAACTTTGTTATAGACTTTGATTAAAATACTTAACAAAATAGCAGACATTAATGATGAAATGAGTGCTGGCTTGCGACCAAATCTGTTAGCAATAAAGCCTTGAGAACCAACCACCACAAATACAATGGATATGTTAATTATGTGATTAAATATGTTTTCTTCCCTTATTTCTTTTTGGCTAGATTGAAGTTCAATAATATGAGGGATGAGCATGTTTAAAACCAATGCACTCAGAATTAATGCTGATTCTTTAGATGAAAACAATTCACATAGATTATATATATAACCATACCTTTTATTTTTCTTTGCTTCTTCGTCAAATTTTAAGGTTGACAGTTCTCTTATGATTTCTTTTACAGCTGGTTGCATCTTGGATTTATTTTCAATGAAAATTTTCTCTATGAGTTCAGCAGTTTCTTTAAATCGTTTGTTTTGTAAGAGCCACCTTGGTGATTTATCAAGAAACATATACATAAAAAAAAATTCTGAAGTAAGAACTAATATTATGAAAGTAGCATAAATGTTGATATTTTCGAATTTTAACAGCTGAATATTCCCCAATATTTGAGTGCTCACATTTTCTACAAAACACATTGCATAATAAACTTTCACTCTATTGCTCTTATTTGTAGTTTCAATAAGCAATATTGACAATGCAAAATTTTTTAATGATCTTATAACAATATCAATGGTTTCAATAAGCTTTAAGCTGAAATTATTATCTAATATCTGTAAACTCCATATTGCAATGATTTCAGCCACAGTCAACATAAGTAATGTATGTTTTCTGCCAATTCTGTCAGCAAGAACACTAAAAAGCAGATTGAACATTACCACAAGGCAACTATAAATGTAAAATATCTGCAAACTTACATGATTACATTTGTTTTCAGTGGTCATGCTTTCACTAACATTTGTGCTGTTATTCAAATAGATACTCTCCAAACAGTTTAATCTTTTATTACTATTATTGATGAAACCCTGTGTTAGTAAACTAACAACTAAAGTGTAAATCCAGATCAAGAGAAATTTCACATTCCACAAACCAAATCCTGTAAAATTAAGCAACTCATTAATATCACACTCATACATTCAACCACTAATTACTTCATCTAAAAAGGAAGGAAAAACATATGCAAAATTTGGTTTGCTAATTATTAATTTTAATATTGTAATGTTTAAACATATTATTACTACTAGTTAAATCTACTGCTTATTACTAATAATACTCTATACTAATTTAAGAAAATAATTTTTACCAGACCTGGAACATGGTTGGGTTTGTTTGAGATATTTAAACCAGTAAACTAGTGTGACAGCAAGCAAGCATAAAGGCATTCTTGTTAGCCTCACATAGGTAGAAGAGGACAAACACAAAGGCTCTCTTTCTGACCACAAAATATACTAGAGTGAAATTATTTAGTTAGAATTTTATTTAGTGATTTTTTATTTGTACAAAATTTATTATCAATTAAATTTTATGTTAAGTATGTTAGATAATTTATTTATACTCAATTAAGTAGCAATATGCTTCAATGATTAAAATATTCTATATTATTTATTTAAACAAGAACATTATTAAAAACATATTAACTAAATGTGTAATGAGAGTAAATTCTTGGAGACTCACTATACAAATTAATCATGAATCAATTTGAGAGTGCATGAAAGTGACTCAACCCCCAACTGGACATTTGTAACATCCTCTACCAGGCATTATCACTGTTCTCTTGTGCTACTTTATAACATTGGCTGTGTACTTGCGGGTAGGGATTTACTAACTTATCACTGCTTTAGGTTTCACTTAGTTCCATTAACTTTTATTAACAAAACATAACTATCCACTATTTAGGTGATGAAGCCATGCAGTATCTTCTGCAATGATTGATTATGGGCATCTGCCTGAAGCTGATCTACACAACCAGTTTCACTTGGTTGAGTTCCACTTCTCAGCTCATTGATATAACTTATGTATATCCTATTCTAGCTCAGTGTATTATCAAGAAAAAACACAATTCGACTTAGACTCTATTCATAAAAGTGTTTTACATTTATGCAACCTGAATTGTCACTAGCTGTGTTAATAATATTACATGTAGCCATTACATTTAATAATTGCTACATGCTTGGTCACATTATCAGTCACATTATTGTCAATAATTTGAATTTAAATAATTTAAATAATATAGTTAGTAATTCCTAGGTTTGGCTTACCAGCCAAATTTCGAGTTTGCTATGTTTAATGCATGTAGATAATGATAGGTAGTAAACTAAACAAGAATAAAACCCCTATACCTAACTTAAGTGCACTTTTGTGGTCTGGCACAAAGACCCTTGAATCATTCCTGTGGTGGATCAAGGCCTACTGTAATCACGGCCTGGCGATTTGCAGTAAAATTAACAAAAATGAGGCCGCAAACATACTTCGCTACAGACCAAGATTTGATGCAAAAAAACGATTTTAAATAACCAAATCAAAGAATTAGCTATTGTACACATCTATGCACCGTTTGGAGCGATTTGCTTCCTTTAAAATGGCAAAAACCACCTTCAAATATAATGAGGCCATTCACAATAAACAATCATCTTTCTGCATATCAAAATTTATGATTTGTCCTCATAAAAATCAGCAAATATAGATGTACGCAAGCAGAAATGTAGCTCTAACCATTCTACTTTGAGATGATATATTTCTAGAAATTTAACTTACTTCTTTGCTTGTGAAAACCTTTAATTGTTTGATGAACCCTTTTTTTGTTGCCAAGAAAATGCAATGGCTGTAACTCCACAAATTTGATGGGAATTTCTTATATTCTTTGTATTGTATATTTGGGCAAAATTTTACACTAATTCCCTACTTACAAAGGTATTTATTGCTACTTTTCGTTTTTTGTACTGCAAATCGCCAGGCCGTGATTAAAGTAGGCCTTGGTTGGATCCATACCACTACTAAACACAATTTGTTTAGCTTGACATTGCATTAAGTATTCAAACTGTAACAAAGAAACAATATAAGAATTCTGAATGAATTTCTTTATCAATTGCTTACATTAAATTTAATCTATTTATAGTAGTTCAGAAAAGTATCTGTCAATTTTGAATTTTAAATCTTTCTGCTGCCAAGATGGTGGCCAAAAATAAGGGAAGCGATTTTGCCCCATTCATTTCAACAAATACTATTCTCTAATTAATTACACTTGTTTTTACTTGGTTGCATTGTACAAACTAATCTAAACTGATCATAGCTTTTTACAATGTATTTTTAATCATAATTTTTTTAATCTTATTTTTATTAATAAACGTTAGCAGCATCAGACGAAATATTTTGTGACGACTTTCGATAGATGGCGCACAAAAATTCTGCAATTATTCTTTTTGGCTAGATTGAAGTTCAATAATATGAGGGATGAGCATGTTTAAAACCAATGCACTCAGAATTAATGCTGATTCTTTAGATGAAAACAATTCACATAGATTATATATATAACCATACCTTTTATTTTTCTTTGCTTCTTCGTCAAATTTTAAGGTTGACAGTTCTCTTATGATTTCTTTTACAGCTGGTTGCATCTTGGATTTATTTTCAATGAAAATTTTCTCTATGAGTTCAGCAGTTTCTTTAAATCGTTTGTTTTGTAAGAGCCACCTTGGTGATTTATCAAGAAACATATACATAAAAAAAAATTCTGAAGTAAGAACTAATATTATGAAAGTAGCATAAATGTTGATATTTTCGAATTTTAACAGCTGAATATTCCCCAATATTTGAGTGCTCACATTTTCTACAAAACACATTGCATAATAAACTTTCACTCTATTGCTCTTATTTGTAGTTTCAATAAGCAATATTGACAATGCAAAATTTTTTAATGATCTTATAACAATATCAATGGTTTCAATAAGCTTTAAGCTGAAATTATTATCTAATATCTGTAAACTCCATATTGCAATGATTTCAGCCACAGTCAACATAAGTAATGTATGTTTTCTGCCAATTCTGTCAGCAAGAACACTAAAAAGCAGATTGAACATTACCACAAGGCAACTATAAATGTAAAATATCTGCAAACTTACATGATTACATTTGTTTTCAGTGGTCATGCTTTCACTAACATTTGTGCTGTTATTCAAATAGATACTCTCCAAACAGTTTAATCTTTTATTACTATTATTGATGAAACCCTGTGTTAGTAAACTAACAACTAAAGTGTAAATCCAGATCAAGAGAAATTTCACATTCCACAAACCAAATCCTGTAAAATTAAGCAACTCATTAATATCACACTCATACATTCAACCACTAATTACTTCATCTAAAAAGGAAGGAAAAACATATGCAAAATTTGGTTTGCTAATTATTAATTTTAATATTGTAATGTTTAAACATATTATTACTACTAGTTAAATCTACTGCTTATTACTAATAATACTCTATACTAATTTAAGAAAATAATTTTTACCAGACCTGGAACATGGTTGGGTTTGTTTGAGATATTTAAACCAGTAAACTAGTGTGACAGCAAGCAAGCATAAAGGCATTCTTGTTAGCCTCACATAGGTAGAAGAGGACAAACACAAAGGCTCTCTTTCTGACCACAAAATATACTAGAGTGAAATTATTTAGTTAGAATTTTATTTAGTGATTTTTTATTTGTACAAAATTTATTATCAATTAAATTTTATGTTAAGTATGTTAGATAATTTATTTATACTCAATTAAGTAGCAATATGCTTCAATGATTAAAATATTCTATATTATTTATTTAAACAAGAACATTATTAAAAACATATTAACTAAATGTGTAATGAGAGTAAATTCTTGGAGACTCACTATACAAATTAATCATGAATCAATTTGAGAGTGCATGAAAGTGACTCAACCCCCAACTGGACATTTGTAACATCCTCTACCAGGCATTATCACTGTTCTCTTGTGCTACTTTATAACATTGGCTGTGTACTTGCGGGTAGGGATTTACTAACTTATCACTGCTTTAGGTTTCACTTAGTTCCATTAACTTTTATTAACAAAACATAACTATCCACTATTTAGGTGATGAAGCCATGCAGTATCTTCTGCAATGATTGATTATGGGCATCTGCCTGAAGCTGATCTACACAACCAGTTTCACTTGGTTGAGTTCCACTTCTCAGCTCATTGATATAACTTATGTATATCCTATTCTAGCTCAGTGTATTATCAAGAAAAAACACAATTCGACTTAGACTCTATTCATAAAAGTGTTTTACATTTATGCAACCTGAATTGTCACTAGCTGTGTTAATAATATTACATGTAGCCATTACATTTAATAATTGCTACATGCTTGGTCACATTATCAGTCACATTATTGTCAATAATTTGAATTTAAATAATTTAAATAATATAGTTAGTAATTCCTAGGTTTGGCTTACCAGCCAAATTTCGAGTTTGCTATGTTTAATGCATGTAGATAATGATAGGTAGTAAACTAAACAAGAATAAAACCCCTATACCTAACTTAAGTGCACTTTTGTGGTCTGGCACAAAGACCCTTGAATCATTCCTGTGGTGGATCAAGGCCTACTGTAATCACGGCCTGGCGATTTGCAGTAAAATTAACAAAAATGAGGCCGCAAACATACTTCGCTACAGACCAAGATTTGATGCAAAAAAACGATTTTAAATAACCAAATCAAAGAATTAGCTATTGTACACATCTATGCACCGTTTGGAGCGATTTGCTTCCTTTAAAATGGCAAAAACCACCTTCAAATATAATGAGGCCATTCACAATAAACAATCATCTTTCTGCATATCAAAATTTATGATTTGTCCTCATAAAAATCAGCAAATATAGATATACGCAAGCAGAAATGTAGCTCTAACCTTTCTACTTTGAGATGATATATTTCTAGAAATTTAACTTACTTCTTTGCTTGTGAAAACCTTTAATTGTTTGATGAACCCTTTTGTTGTTGCCAAGGAAATGCAATGGCTGTAACTCCACAAATTTGATGGGAATTTCATATATTCTTTGTATTGTATATTTGGGCAAAATTTTACACTAATTCCCTACTTACAAAGGTATTTATTGCTACTTTTCGTTTTTTGTACTGCAAATCGCCAGGCCGTGATTAAAGTAGGCCTTGCTTACATAAATGACAACAAAATTATGATGAAAAATTAAATTTAAATGCGTGTATAATTTGTAATTTGTTTTTTAGAAATTACCAATTACTCTAAGAATTTCTTAATTTTCAGAAGATTTGCAATGTCTTGAATGACTGAAGTTGAATTGACCTCTGTATTACAGGTATACTTCTTAGAATTGATTTAAATGGTTAAGTACGCTGTATATTTCAAAGATAGTGCATTAGCTTTATTATACTTAACTGCAAATTTTAATCCTACGATTTAGTACGTCAACATTAAAATTATCTGTATTGCAAATACGACGTTCTTTAAAGAGAAAATTATTTATTNGGTGGCCGCTATGCCACTCATTCCCCACCAGTGGACCACTGGTGGTGGCTACATGGGTATCTTCTATTGGCGAAACTAAAATATCCCTGTAACACTTCCATTCAATTTTCAATTAGATTAACAATAATAATATAATCTCATTCAATGTCAGTACGTTACGAGAAATTGCTATACAAGAGAGACACCAGTGGTAATGTTAGCGGGGAAAGGAACAAATGTCACGGTTGAAGACAGAAGACATAGAGTTTATAACTGGAAATTTAACATGGGACAAAACAAAACCTTTGAGACTAGTACAGAAAATGTTTTCTCTAATGGGAGCATTATGCAAAGCAGTAAATTTTTGTCAGAACCGCAAAAATAGATTGCCGAATTTACTGAAGTAAACTAAGTCTACTGTCATTTGATGTTATTAATTTCTAACTCAATTTTCAATGACTTTTCAGAAGACCTGTATTCAGTAAGTTGCTTTCTAATTTGAACATACAGTCCTTAACTAAAAATGAAAGCACATGCATTTCTAAGATACTAATCAAGTAAGAACATTGTCAGCCTACCATTAGTCCATTATTATTATGTTTTTGTTGATAAATCGATGTAGGCGATGTTCAAAGTAATTTTTGTCATTGAATTTTAACAGCATAAATTTCTTTAGAATCCCAAATATACGTATGAAATTTATGAATTCAACTTCTCAAAATGCTGTTTTACGATGGTGAAATCATTTTTTGATTACTATGACGATATCCTAAAACAAATTTAATGCTGATAATTTTATTGCAATGTGACATGAAAATGGAGTGTCATTAATCACACATGTAGTTGATTGAAGTGACTAGAGTTTTATCAAGTCGAAATTCCGAATCTCTTAGTAAAATTTGATTTGAATAAATTTAAAATGTATATAGTATTGCACTAAATGTATTGGAACATATTTTTACTGTATGAAGTACATTATTCCATTTTTCAATTCTAATATATATAGATACATACATAAGTGCATGGCATTAATTTTTTCTGGGGGGTCTAGAAATTTTTGCCCGAAATATGAGGTAGGGGTTTAGAATTTATTGAAAGTTCTAAATATAAAAATAAATATCAGTATTATTTTGAATCATTTCCTTGAATTTTACATTTACATCTAAAATCAAATACTTCCTTATTTCTAACCTAACAAGTATTGGTCAAGATCTTTAATTCGTTTTTTTATAATCTTAAAGTGATTTATTTTGTTTTTTTATTGAATTAGAAGTCCCAGTTCAATTCAAATTAAAGTGATAAATATCTTTTGAATACATGAACTTAAATTACTACATGCCTTGACGAACCATATGCAGTCATTATTAAGGCCTACTATGAATTTATATTTCTTGTTGGCCACAAGCTTTTGTCTAGCATGGATGAGCCCCTTTTAATAGCAGGCTCATAAATTCGTTCAAACAGGGCTGCGTGCGGTGCACATGAAACAGTATGAGCTTGTCTGGTTTACNTAATATATCAAATTAGTACTTGTCATCAAATTTGACAAAAGTAAGGGGGTGAATTTGCTTCCATTATTTTCAGCCATTTTGGCAGACAAATTAAATNTAAAGTGATAAATATCTTTTGAATACATGAACTTAAATTACTACATGCCTTGACGAACCATATGCAGTCATTATTAAGGCCTACTATGAATTTATATTTCTTGTTGGCCACAAGCTTTTGTCTAGCATGGATGAGCCCCTTTTAATAGCAGGCTCATAAATTCGTTCAAACAGGGCTGCGTGCGGTGCACATGAAACAGTATGAGCTTGTCTGGTTTACTGCTACTGTTTCAGTCACTAAAATAATATTAAATGGTACTCACTATTAAGTTTCTTATATAAATGTAATAGAGTGATCTGCTAAAAGCAAAGTATGTTAATAATGTGTAGATTTGGAGAATAAATGAAATGGTATTAATGGTAAAATATCCTAGCCAATCATATATATATATATATATATATATATATATATATATATATTTATAATTTTAAACAATGAAAATGTCAAATTTTTTTGCACTGATTTCAAAAATGTTCAAATAGTGTAATATATATTATGTACATTCATAATTAATTAAATAAACTGCATATTAAAAATTTTAGAAAATGTTTAAATTTAGATAATCTACTTAAAAAATGCATTCTTATCAAATTATGTGTAATAATTTCAAAATTTCATTTAGTAGGGCATTGCATCTTATTTTTGCCATATTTTTAGTTCGAATAACTCAGACACAATGATTTAGCAAACAATAGAGTTTCGATGACAACAATGGTTGGTAAGCAAAGACAGAACATATATTATACATCAAATACTTTCTTAAATAAATGATCAAACTTTAAGTGGTAAATTATAAATTTTAAAATCTATTATTAACTGTGAGATATATATATGATATAAACACCTGTCCTATACTAGGTAAAATATATTTGTTCTAGAAATTGAGTGTTTGGCTTTGTTTTGATGCTCTTAATTATATGGGTTGCATTTTTGGTTGATTGCTGTCATTCAAATCAAATCACTAGATTCATAAAGACAAAGATAAATGGCAAAATTCACTTTAATGAATATGCCAAATGCGCCAGTTCTTCAGCAGCGCTAGTGTCGGAAAGAATTATTCTTTGTAATTTTGAAACGCATCAAAGATTTTACAGAAAAATTGTTTGTGCAAATCACGATGTTATTGAAAAACTTGATTTTTCCATTACAACAGTGGAAAGAATAAATCAGACCACATTCAATATTTCGTTTTTACGACCGGCTTTTTCAGATGTAGTCTTTGAATACAATGTCACCAATGAAGGCGAAAATGAAACAACCACTAAAAATATCACTCACAAACCAAATTTTCTAGAAAATAAACTGATTAATAACATAATCATAAAGGGAGGTATCGACACAACAAAATCATTTTATTTTGTGATCAGGGGACTTCAATGCATAGACAGTCAAACTGATGCATTTGAGACATGTGGAACAAATGCAAATGCTTTGCATTTAGAGGAATTTCAAGGAATTGGTAATACGTTACATTTTAGAGCAGTCGTGCATCATTTTTCATATGTTGTACAATTTCACACACCATATAATTCGAAGAATTTCACAGCAACAAATCAACAATTAGAATATTATATCCAAATGCCGACGAATTTGAATATACCAGGATTATTTGCCATTCAATATATTCATAGCATAATATGCGATGTTGGAGAACAAAACGGATTGTTTATACCAAGTAATCAATATAAACATGATTTCTTTAAAAAGTTTATTTATCAGTTTAAGAAAAAAAATGATAGAACACTTTATTTAGTAAACGCCATAAACTGTGATTTGCTACTATTTGTTAATTGGTTTTCAAACTTAGATAAGGTGTGTTACTCGTACATTGAGAGGAATATCTTTTTAATTGGAGGGATTCTCAATCAAGTAGAATTCATTGTGCCTCTGACTAGTCAAAACTCTTTTTAGAGAAACCAAAATGCGTATATCAGGCACATGTATTCAACAATAAAGTTTTCTGCTTCTATCAAAATTCAATTATTCAAATCACAAGAATTGGCCAGGCAATTGAAATCTACAGCAAGCGTTTGATTTCAATAGAAAATGTAACAATGGATTTGCATATTTCACCGGCAGCAGTAAATTGTGAGTTGATCCCGTTGTTATTTATTTGTGGTCATGGCAATGTAACGTTACTTCAAGAATTAAAGAGAGAATTTTTACATTTCCAATCTGTGCACAAAGCCACTTCTTTTATTTTGCTGAGAGTTTTTTTAGTGGAATCTGTCTGTGCTCATGCACATGAATTTTCAGTAATTGCTGATGTCATTGATGACAATATTACTGAATATCAATCACCTATCATTTGTGCTGCGATTCATCACCATTTGGGGAATGAATTGCTTTGTAAGATAGGCGGAAATTATTTAAAGTTAGATTCGATAAAATCCGAGTACTTCTACGAGTACGTCTCAATGAATTTAGAAATTGAAAACGAAAATAACGTTTCTAAAAATATCATGAAAATGCCTTTTTTTCTTCGTGGTTTTTTCGATCCTGATAACATAACTGATAGTATATACGTCTGGAACAGTACAGGTTTTTTTGCAATGAACTACTATTTTTCAAGTAACCTGAATATAAAGTATTGGGAACTCTTCCAAAAATTTATGTGTGACGATATTAGTACAGAAATAGCTGTAATTGATGCTAATGGTGATTCCTTTGATGATTTAATTTGTACAAATGGAAATGACCTCACTATTTTATACAATCTATTTTAGAATTCAATTTTTGTTAACCGAATTATTCCAGTGTACTTATTTCTTAGATAATTTTAGATCTAAAATTTTAAATGATTAATGAGTCTTATAAATATTAATGAAAGAATTAAACATGTCATTTCTTCCCAAAGTTATTTACTTTGCACTAAGAAGTAAACAGTTTATGTAAGCTAGAGGTTGTCTAAAAATGATATATTTCTAATAGTTTTCCCAATACTAAGAATTATTAGGGAAAATATTTTTAGGCGTATCTAAAATACTTTTTGTTAACAAAGCACCGTGTGAGGAAACATGAAAAATATTACATATATATATATATATATATATATATTTATGTGGGCGCTAAGTATAAATCACCAAATATATATTGGCGCTTTGGTAACGTTGTCAAATATCTATGGGCGATACATATATAGGGGGCACTACGTATCATTTTGAAACAAGAATGTACCCTACGCATGATTTTTCCAAATTTTGACATCAGAAATGGCGTAAGCACGTAGTTTACTGACTCTGATGAAAAAACTGGACAAAATCGGACATATTCAGGCTGAAATCGGAATTTTTGATATGACTGGAAATGGAACCCAATTTCACTGTGAAGAACTGCCAATATTGACCTGAAAATAATATCAGATATTGAACAACGTCCAATTTTTTGAAAATGTAAAAATTATTTGCAATAAACCCAATTTTTTCAACAATATTTTTAATTTATTTTCATTTTTATATATTTTTTGAGAATTGCTTCCCTTTATCCCAAATTTTGTGTGTTGCTATTAATTGAACATTAAGGCGATCACGCATACTCAATTCGTTATTTTTTTGACGTTAACTGGCTGAACTGCATGCGGGGCTAAGTATGGGGAAAATCGGTGGTCGTGGGTTCTCAGTATAAAACCCATTGTACTTAGCGCCCATATAAATAT